>PISX010001980.1:71705-175074 GCA_004024625.1 Mellivora capensis | reverse complement strand
AGATGAATGGATAAAGAAGATGTGGTATATATACACAATGGAATACTATGCAGCCATCAAAAGAAATGAAATCTTGCCATTTGCAACGACGTGGATGGAACTAGAGGGTATCATGCTTAGTGAAATAAGTCAATCAGAGAAAGACAACTATCATATGATCTCCCTGATATGAGGAAGTGGAGATGCAACATGGGGGGTTAGGGGGTAGGAAAAGAAGAAAAGAAACAAGATGGGATTGGGAGGGAGACAAACCATAAGTGACTCTTAATCTCACAAAACAAACTGAGGGTTGCTGGGGGGAGGGGGGTCGGGAAAGGGGGGTGGGGTAATGGACATTGGGGAGGGTATGTGCTATGATTAGTGCTGTGAAGTGTGTAAACCTGGCGATTCACAGATATGTATCCCTGGGGATAAAAGTACTTTATATGTTTATTTTAAAAAATTATAAAAAAAAAAAAAGAAGCACTCCCAGAAACTCCTCTCTCCAACCTTCTCTCTCTTTCCCCTCCAACCCTACTCTCCCTTTCCCCCGCTCTCCCGCTCTCCCGCTCTCCTTCCTCCCCCCCCCCTACCTTTTCCTCACCCTGGCACTTAGACCCCACAGGACCCCTTGAGAGAAGTTCCTAATTCCACCAATGCCCAGGACAGGTTCATCTTCAGAGAGCGCGCGGGGCGGGGGGGGGAACACCCTGCGCCCCCTGGTGGTTCCCATGGGTAACTGCACCGGCGCCTCCAGCCCCGCCCCCGTTCACCCATCGACCCATCAGGAAGCCCTGCCCACCCGCCACCTAGGCGTGAACCTTCCCGCGCCCGCCCTAAGGGACCGGTCGCGGATTAGCTGATCTCGGTTCTGGAAACCCTCCTAGTGGAATGTGAGCGCCCTTGTGACCTGCCTGAAGAATGTACACATTTGAGAACTCCCGGAGGGCAGCTCTTGGTGGGAAACTCGTGGTCCCGGCTCAGAGCCTTTGGAAGGCAGCTGGATGATCCCTCTCTGAGTGTGTTGTAGTCCCGTGGCTTCTCCAGGTATTCTGCACAGGGACAGACAGACAGATTGCCCGTGCTTGCTGCTGCTGTATTCTTGGTGGTAATCGATATGTGCCCAGCAGGGCGGGGGTGCTGAATTCATCCGGGTGCACTGGGATCATGGACTCACCTCTAATCCTACTTTTCCCCAGCCCGGGACTCTGTCCCCACTCTGCAGCCTGCCCCAGCGAGCCGCCACTCCGGGTCCCCCTCGCCCTGCTCTCTTTTTTCCTACCGACCACATCTACCGCACTACAGAAAGCCCTTACTTAGTACGTTTAGAACGTACTTAGAACGAGAGAGTGTCTCTCTCGCTCCACCCGAACGTCAGATCTCCAAAGACAAGGGCTTTGTCTCTTCAGTTCAATTTTAGGTCCCAAGCATCATCTCTCACGGGGCCTGACATGGGTGGTGTGACCGAATGAGGGAACAAGGGAGCCCGTGTGCACAAAGCTGAACGCTGAGACCGGGTTTGCAGTAAGAAAGAAGTTTACTTTGCAAGGCAGAGAAATGAGGAGTGGGGACAGGAGGAGAAAATCTCACATCTGCCCGCCTGGAGGAAGGGTCTTGAGTCTTTACTGGATTTGAGGGAGAGTGTGCACAGATGGGACTGGAAGCTACAGAGCGTGAGCCAAGGGTGAGGCTGTGGTTGGTCTATTGGGGCACACCCCAGAATCATGATCCTCAGGTCCGCAGTCCCGTCGGGTGGGGGAAAAGAACTTACATAAACACCTTGTGACTTGCACATCAAGAGATTTCATCTGTAAGAAGCAGTTACAAGCCCTCCTGATAGAGGACCCAGGCTAAGTGCCATTTAGAAGCGGGCATTTAGAAAGTCTTTTGTGTAAAGAAACGGGCCCTGGGTTAGAGCTCCCTGACCTCCCGCTACCCTAAACACAAGGCAACAACAATTTCACCTTGTGTGCAGTAGATTGAAAGTAGAGCTTTATTGTAGAGCAACCGGTTTCACCGGTTAAACATCTTTCAGAGGCTGAAGCCGGTGAATGAGGGGCTGGTTGTGCAGAATATAGAAAGAGCCCTGAGCTAATCAGTGGAAAAGGCAAGCCTCCCGGGGTTGGTGGATGAGATGCCCCAGGCTGTGAAGAATGGGGGGAGGGGAGGAGAAATGTTCTCCTGTAAACCTAAAACTGCTACAAAAAATAATAATAATGGTTGTAAGGGGCGCCTGGGTGGCTCAGTGGGTTAAAGCCTCTGCCTTCAGCTCAGGTCATGATCCCAGGGTCCTGGGATCAAGCCCCACATCGGGTTCTCTGCTCAGCGGGGAGCCTGCTTCCTCCTCTCTCTCTGCCTGCCTCTCTGCCTACTTGTGATCTCTGTCTGTCAAATAAATAAAATCTTTAAAATAATAATAATAATAATAATAACGGTTGTAATCGCACAACAGAGGCTGTCAGAGTATCTGCAGACGACAAAGGGGAGAACATTATGGTTGGTGTTCATTCATTGGGGCGTATGAGGACTTCAGCTGTCTCCATTTTGACCTCAAACTTCTTAGTTGGGTTCTTTCCAGCACGGCTCTGGGCTCGGGTGAAAGACCCCGCGGGCAGAGAATCCCCTGACCAAGGGGGAAACTGTCCACGGTCCCCTCCAGTCACAAGAACTGCCCTGAGCCAGCAGGACCTGCCCATGCTTCTTAACTCCAAGACCGTGAATGATTTGACCCTCACTGTCCACTTGCACGGGCCCACCCACCTGTCCCACAGCTTCCTTACAGAAACGGGGAAATATTTCCGGCATTTTGGAAACAGTCTTTGAGACATTAGTCCTGTGTCCTCCCGGAACTGGCCTCCCTGAAGTAAATTCCTTGTTTTACCACCACTTGGTCTCTCTGCCTTTGGATTTGGTCAGCAGCCAGTGGCAGAACCCCATCTGCTTGGGAGCCGTGAAGCTAGGTGCTCTGGGCACCCTCCCACCCCACCTATGTATGCTACATTTATTAAGCTCCCACTGTATGCTGGTTCTATTAGAAACAGATACCTGGAAAGATTCCTTTGGTGGAGGTAATGTTTAAGATTGGCTTTGAAATATGGATACGATTGTGCCAGAAAGAGATGGGGCAATGTATTTGCGATGACATGGAGGGAACTAGAGGGTGTTATGCTGAGTGCAATAAGTCAAGCAGAGAAAGACAATTATCATCTGATCTCCCTGATAGGTGGAATTTGAGAAACAAGGCAGAAGGGAAGAGAGAAAACATAGGGGAAGAGAGAAAATAAGACAAAATCAGAGAGGGAGATAAACCGTTAGAGACTTTTAACTATAGGAAACAAACAGAGGGTTGCTGGAGGGGAGGAGGGTGGGAGGATGGGGTAACTGGGTGATGGACATTAAGGAGGGCATGATCTAATGAGCACTGGGTAAGTGCTGGGTTATAAGACTGATGAATCACAGGCCTATACCTCTGAAACTGGTAATACATTATACATTAATTAATTGAATTTAAATTTTAAAATGTTTTTTTTTTTTTTTTATTTATTTGAGAGAGAGGCAGTGAGAGAGCATGAGCGAGGAGAAGGTCAGAGGGAGAAGCAGACTCCCCGTGGAGCTGGGAGTCTGATGCGGGACTCGATCCCGAGTCTCCAGGATCATGACCTGAGCCGAAGGCAGTCGTCCAACCAACTGAGCCACCCAGGCGTCCAAATTTTAAAATGTTTAAAAAAATATTAGAAACAGGAGTTTTAATAAAATTGAGGGGGGAAAAGAAGTTTGGTATTTTAAGGGTCCTTTACACTGGAAAGCTGCTGTTGAAAAACACTGTCAACAATTGAATAAACTATGTCTCTGAGTTTTAAGTAGCTAAAATAGAAACTTGGAATGCTTGTTCCATTACAAACAATTCCAACATAAATTTTTACAATTCTTACTTATTAATACATTTGAAGATACCAAAGTTGAACACAATCCATGTTGATAACATCTCGGCAATAGTATGAAATTGGTTCCAGCCCTGTGGATTCCTGAAGCCAGTCGTAAAGCAGTGTCAGATTGTTCCAGAATGTGGAAGAGCAAAATGAAGGATGAAATTTGAAAATTACGTTTATTTATCTTCATTTATAATATCTGGGTTTGAAAGGCCATGAAATATATTAAAATCTAGGAAAGTTTGCTTCAAAAAAAAGAGAGAAAGAGAGAGAAGATTAAATTCTTATAGAAATCAGTGATACGGAGCACCTGGGTGGCTCAGTGGGTTAAAGCCTCTGCCTTCAGCTCTGGTCATGATCCCAGGGTCCTGGGATCGAGCCCCGCATCAGGCTCTCTGCTCAGCAGGGAGCATGCTTCCCCCTCTCTCTCTGCCTGCCTCTCTGCCTGCTTGTGATCTCTGTCTGTCAAATAAATAAATAAAATCTTTAAAAAGAAAGAAAGAAAGACAGCCGGACGAAAGAAAGAAGGAAAGAAAGAAAGAAAAAAGAAAGAAAGAAAGAGAAAGAAAGGAAAGAAAGAAAAAGAAATCAGTGATACTGTGCAGGGGTTATAACTCGGGAATGTTGTTCTCTACAAGTTTACAGGGCAAACATATTTATGTATAACATTCTGTGTCCGTTTATTAAGTGTCTGCTCAGAGCTTAGCACTGAAAGAGGCTCCCAGAAATGCACATACATAATGCAGACAGTGTAACTCTTTCCATGATTCTACTGCTTAGTTTGTATGTGTTTTTGTCTTTATCATGGGCCTATAAGCTCTTGGGAAAAGCTATATAGTTTTCTACGTTCCCCAAAGTGCTTCTCACAAAGAACTCAATTAATAAATTTTTGGTTTTTTATTTGCCAATGGAGGGGATAAAAGAGAGACTGATGGGACAAAAAAGGTACTTCTTCTTTTTTTTTTTTTTTTTTTTTTTTTTTAAGAGGGAAAGAGAGAATCCCAAGCAGGCTCCACATCCAGCAAGGAGCCCGACTTAGAACCCGATCCCACAACCCTAAGATCATGACCCAAGCCCAAATCAAGAGTCCTGATGCTTGACTGACAGAGCCACCCAGGCCGCCCCAAAAGGGTATTCTAAGAAGAATTCATATGGAAATTTTGGTGGCTTGGGCCTATTATCAATACTTAGAGAACAGAACAGAGGGGGAGCCTGGGTGGCTCAGTGGGTTAAGCCTCTGCCTTCCACTCAGGTCATGATCTCGGGGTCCTGGGATCGAGCCCCACATCGGGCTCTCTGCTTGGCGGGGAGCCTGCTTCCTCTTCTCTCTCTGCCTACTTGTGATCTCTGTCTGTCAAGGAAATAAATAAAATCTTTGAAAAAAAAATACTTAGAGAATGGCAAGCAGTTCTGGCTGGAAGCAAGAAAAGCTACATGTAAGAAAGAGCAAAGTGATAGATGTTGTCAAGGCTTATTGGTCCCAGCTGAAAGAGGATGTAAATGGGAGGCTTAGGCATTTTATTTTTTAATTTGGTGAGCAACAGGGGAGTCCTTGGGGGTTGATAATAACAATATGTCTTTAAATTTAAAAATAAAAATACCACAAGAGGCACCTGTGAGATGGCCAGAAGGGAGACCACACCAGCAGGGATGCGGGTCCCACTGAAGGGACAGAAAGGAGCATCAGTGGGTGGGAGGGCTTTGGGCCAGGAGTCGCCTCTTGCTGCCCCATTGCTGGTGGAGCCTCCCCTAGGAGTGTGTCCCCAAGCCCCAAAGTGCTCCTGAGCCCCTGCTCAGAGAGGGGTCCTGTGTTCTCCTCCGGGGTCTGCTCACCTCTCACTCACCCCAAGCATCTGCCTGGAGAGCAATGGTTCATCAAGCAAATGAATATCTCAGAGAACAAGGCAAAAAGTGGGCAAGATTACTCAGGAGAAGTCAACACGCAATGAAATTTACCAGACAGGTGCCAGACCCCGTGTGAGCGTCAGCTGGTGTCAGCTTCCAATCTGACCCTTCAGTTCCCAGCTAGAGCACCTCGAGCCAGTCACTTAACCTCTGTAAGTCTCAGTTTCCCCATCTGTAAAGTAGGGACTAGAAGTGATATCTGCCTACTGCCTAGGATTCCTGAAAGATTTAATCAGATTTGAACTATTACTATTGTCCAATGGCTATTTGTCAGTGGGCATCAGAGACCAGCCTGCTGAGGCTCTTGACTTTCTCTGGGCCTCTGTTTCCTCATCTGTCAAATGGGATTGTCATAGTACCACCCCCCCAAGGGTGTGGCAAAGAGTAAATGTCAAATGCACGTCAAGCTCAGCGTCTGGTACAGAGTCAACTTGGCACACACTAGCTGTTAGGGTTTCTGCCCTACCAGGAGGATGCTATTAAACCCCCACTTGCCAAGTGACTTGTTTGAGCTCCAGTATTGGAACCAAGAATTTCTGCTCTGGGGAGCCCTGTTCCTGAGCAAAAAGAATTATGGTGGCCCTGGGCTGAGGCCAGAGCCAGCCTGGGCAGGTCTTCTGCCCTCTGGGAGTCAACCCTCATAAAATCCGGATGGCCAGAAGCACTGCCTGATAATGTGAGCCCTTTACAGTCACTGTTGTATCATCGGGATTGTGGGGATTGGGCTGCTGGGCCGACTGCAGACACACAGTAGGCTCTTGGTGCTGCAGACAGCCCCGCCCACCCTCCCCTGCCTCTCCCTCCCTGGGCTGGGCGGGGCAGGTTAATACTAACAGGCTTCTCCTCCCCTCCCAGGCAGAGCCACTTGGGAATGGGACCTACAGGTAAGCAGGCCTTGCTGGGCAGCTCAGGGCTGTGAGACACTGGGTACTTGGGGGGCGGGGGGCACTTGTCTGGGGACAGTGGGTGGTCTATGGTTTTTTCCCCTGGTTTCAGACTCCTGGGCTGGAGGCCAGAGGGACAAAGAGGAAGAAGGGCTTTCTCCTCTCTGGTCCGGTTGGAGCTGGCCTGGTGGACTTCAGCCCCCTCCTCCTTGGGTCAAAAGACTGGACCCCCACTGACCTCTGCCTGGCTGCGTCTCCAGGCCGCTAGGCAGTCTAGACGGCTGTTCCTGCCAGGTCGGGCCGGAGTCTCACCAGCCTGGCATGGGGGCTGGGGGTTCGGATGGGCACTGAGGGGAGGCTGCTTCGCCAAGGTCAGCCTCGTGGGAGGCCTGTAGCCCGTCCAGGCCCTGGGAAGGAGGGGGAGGAGGAAGGGAACTCCAAGTCCCTGCCAGCCAGCCTGGGCTCCCATTATCTCCTTGCTTCTCCCTTTAAGCCGAACCCAACAAGATAGGGGCATCCCCACGCCCTTTCTTCAGTGGAGAAACCAAGACCAGAGAGGGCAAACAGCTGGCTTGAGGACACACAGCCAGTGAGCACAGACCTGGATGACCACCCCAACCTGAGATGGGGGGCATAGTGTGGGCAAACAGTGCCTCCTCTTTGGGCCTCAGTTTCCCCACATTCGTGAGATGGGAACATTGAGCTGGAGGCAGCCAGGGAACTCCAAGGTGAAGAGAGGCAAGAGAAGGCCGCCTGATCCACAAGGATGTGAGCGGTTAGGTGAGGGCTGGGGCTGAGCCAGGCCGGGAGTTCCAGCACACCCAGTCACTCCTCTACCTCCATCTGCTCCCCTCCCGCCCCCTGCCTTCTCTGCCCCACCACCTCCTTCGTCCCTGCCTCTGTCCCTCTGTCACTGTCACTTTGGTTCTCTCTCTTTCTCTCTCTCTTCCTGCTCTGTCTAGTCAAAGCCACCCTGCTTCCAACCACTCTCATGAGGACAGGCCAGATCCCACATCCCAGGCCCCAGGCAGAGGATTCACTGCAGGATTCACTAAGGATGCTGGGACAACACTGACTCAGACCCTCATCCAAGAGCGGGTGTAGACAGGCCCTGCCCTGCCCGCGGGCACTGCCTGGGCTGCCCTGCCGCCTCAAGCCAAGAGGCTGAGGCAGGTTCGGTCGATGGCCCAGACCTTTGCAAACCAGATGGCCACCGGGCCCTTGGAAGAGAGGCAGGGCCCTGCTCCCAGGGAGGTGATGCCGCAGTGGGAGCGGTCAGCACACAAGCGATAAGACGCAGATAAAGCTCAGCAGGTAAGCCCAGACCACAGGCGTGATCCGTCTGTGCCGGAACAAAGCGGAAAGCGGAGAGCGCTGGAAATGGAGGCTCTGATGCTCAAGGTAGGACAGGGTCCTTCCTGCCCTCCTTGGGGCCTGAGACTGACTCTCTGCTCTGGATACAAGAATTCAAATCAAAACACCAGGGGGTGTCCTGGCTCCGTAGCTGGGTGCCGATGAAGTCTTCAGTGTCTCTGCCAGAGCCTAAGATCTCTGGTCCCCCACTGTCACTGGGGCCCAGGTGGCAGATATGTATTGGAGTCTCATTTCTCCCCTTCCCAGCCCACAGGGTGAGGAGGCCCCAGGGTGAGTGGAACAGGGCCCAGCTCAGCCCAGCCCCTGCCGCCTTTTCATAATCCCCTCCCTCTGCTTGGGCTCACACTCAGCTGTGCCTGGTTCCAGTACCAGCTCCCAGGGGACCAGCTGGATGACCCAGGGCAAATTACTTTTCTGAGCCGCATTAACACCTTTTTTTTTTAATTTTATTTTTTTTTTTAGATTTTTATTTATTTGACAGACAGAGATTACAAGTAGGCAGAGAGGCAGACAGAGAGAGAGGGGGAAGCAGGCTCCCTACAGGGAGCCCGATGCGGGGCTCGATCCCAGGACCCCGGGATCATGACCTGAGCCGAAGGCAGAGGCTTTAACCCACTGAGCCACCCAGGTGCCCCCGCATTAACACCTTTTAAAATGGAGGTGGTCATGCTGCCTACCGGGGGATTGTTGGGAGGATCTGATGGGTAATGTGGGTAAAGTGCTTGGCCAATAAGGGATGGCTGCTGTTAGTCTTATTGTTGTTGGCATTACCGTCTCTCCTGCCTGGATTACCACACCGGCTCCCTAAGGGGAACACAGGCTTCACTCACACTTCTGCCTGGCCCCTCATGACTCTCCTCACAACAGCTAGTGGGATTCTGCTAAAATGCAGTTACAGCCAGTCCTCTCTCTGCCCAAGAATGGGCATTTGGGCTCAGAGAAGACACCTAAACTCTTGCATATGGGGTACTTCGTGACCTGCCCATCCCCCACCCTCACAGGGCTGCAGCCACCCCAGGGCCTTTGCACTTGCTGTCCCCTCCCCTGAACTACTCTCCTCTGGCCAGGGTCACTCCCACACTTCCTTCACATTCCCTCTGACAACCCCATTTATGATTGCCAGCTCGTCCCAGCTTTGCCTCCCTCCTACAGCCCTTATCACCTCTGACTTGCTCTAGATTTCTTTTTTTATTTTGCTTAGTTCTTCTCATGCTTTTCTGAAAGTAGAAATTACTCTCCAGCACACCCTGAGTAGCCAGTAAATACTGGTTAAATGTATGAACAAGAACTTCAAGGCCACTGTAGGAAAAAGAGAAAAGAGCTATGTACTTTTTAAAATATTCCCAACATACTCATTGGGAGCCCCTCCAGTAGTGCTCAGAAGGCACCAGGCCTCTGCACATGCAGTTCCCTCTGCCAAGGACATCCCCCCACGACCCCCCCTCCCTGCCCTGCCATTGTCACTGATCAATGGGCTCATTGTATCTCCCAGGTCCAGGAGCATGGGGCACTTGTGGCTGCCTGGAGGCAGGCCCAGGCAGGAGAGCCACACAGGACATGGGTCACGCTGGACCATAGCACCATCATGACTGTTTTCCAGCCAACAGAAGAGACTTGCAGGGCCAAATCACTTCCCTCAATCTACACAGCCAGGTGGTGCCTGCATCAGAACCCAGACCGCTCAGCTCTGTGCAGTGTTGAGATTTAGTTTTTTCATGCATAGAACCTATTGCAGATAAAGGAGGCTCAGGCTTCTTACCTGCTCATCTGTTCTCACCTCCCATCAAGCCCACTGCTCCAACCACACTGGCCCAGGCTCATTCCTGCCCCAGGATATTTGCACAGGCGGTTCCCTCCACCTCTGTGTTCTTTGGGCATTTTTTATTCCTTTTTTAATTAAAAAAATATTTAAACATTTGTTCCATCTGGAATTCTTTTTTCAAGGGTGAGGGATAAAAGAAAGAAAGAGATCCAGCTTTATTTCTTTTTTCCCAAATGATTTTTTCCCCTGGCAAGTCTTATTTTCTGACTGGTTCTGTGCCGGAGAACTACGTAGTTATAAATGTATAGCTGGACATCTGGTGGAACTCTCATTATTTTAATGGCTTTTCAGATGATAAAAGTAACCATCTTTAGCAAATCTACCTCCTCCCTTTTGTTATTTACTTATTCCTGTTTATTAGAAATATTATTTATTGCCTCCTCTATCTTCTTGTTTATTTTACACTACCTTCTGTCATTCAGGTCCAGAGGAGTGAGTCACCGGCCCGCCACACACTGTCTGGGGCTATGGGGGAATGTTATTCAGATCATAGACACCCACTACTGCTTTGACCCCACTAAGGAAGGCAGTATCTATCTGTATGGAATGACTTGGGGTCTTCATTTATACTTTTGGCATCAAATCCCACATTGAGAGCTCTTTGTTTCTCTCTCTCCCTCACTACCCTCCCTCCCTCCCTCCTCCTCTCTCTTTTTCTCTCTCCCTCCCTCCCTCCTTCTCTTTGCCTTTCCCTGGAAGACCTTTGCCCCCAAGTTTACTCTTAACCTTTCTATGCCTCTTTAATGTGTATTTCAACAACGTATCTTATTTGATTTTGGTTTTTGATCAAATCCCAGTTGGGGCAGGACGTGAGTTTCTGAGTTGGGACATCCAGAGTAAAGGAGATAAATGTCCTCATGAGTTTTGGGCTACTATAATCAGTCCCTCTATATTCCTGAACGTCTATCTCTGGCCATAAAACACTGGGACACTGTTTTGCTGTATATAAAATGAGTAGTTTAAACAAGAGAGCAGCTTATTTACAATGTAAACAACACTGAGCAAACAAAATAGTTCAGTGGTGGGCAGAGCGGGGCAGTATGGCAACTCTGTGCCACCAAGCCTTAAGGTCTAATCTCCCTCTAGTGCCCACAGCACCCTTCTTAGCACAAAACGACCACTGGGGTTCTGGCCGTCACATCTGAGTCCCAGACAGCAGGACAGAGGAAGGGCAGAAAGGCACGCTCACTCCCTCATCTTTTTTTTTTTTTTTTTTTTTGTCACTCCCTCATCTTTAAGGAGACTTCTGGGAGGCTGGGCAATGTACTCCCTTAGTTTGGTGGCTATTTGCCTAACCAAAAGTGTGGTCTCTGGGACACCTAAGGAAGAAGGGAAGAGTGAGTAATGGGAAGCAGCTAGCAGCCTCTGCCTTGGAATACCATTCAGCCTCTACCTTCTTGACCTTCCCTATCATTTCACCCATCAGAGGCAGAACTCTGCCTGAGTGAGTGTGGGGCAGCGTTTTTTTAGTGGGATTCTGCCTGTTGTATACCATGTTTTGGTCTCAGGTGGGAGAGAGCAGCCAGGAAGCTGCACACGATTGACCTGAGAAAAAGGTCCTTCCCAGGCAACAACTGCAGGGAGCTCCCCTCCCTGAGTCCTCTCGGTGGGGGGCCCAGAGCCAGGCCTGTCTGGCCTCACGGGTGAGAGCTTAAGCCACCTGCCTAAGTCCTCTAGATGGCCAGTGGTGGTGGTGGTGGCCAGAAAGCAGGTCAGACTGCGCTCTGTTCAGTGGAGGAAGAAGGGAGTTCATCTGGGGCTGAGAGTCAGTGTGTGGAACCCGGAAAGGAGCCCCTGGGTGTGGGGATTTTCCCAGGTGAGGCCCAGCCACAGGGAGACTTCCGCAGCTTCTAGAAGAGAATGAAGTTAAACTGGTTTGGGGGGGGGTGGCGGGCAGGAGGCCAAGTGCTGCAAGGGACCCAGTCCAGATCCCACCTCCCCAGACCCCACCCTGTTTCCCATATATAAAAAGAGGGAATTGGCCCCATCAACATTTCTCTCCAAAATGGTTCTTCATGGGAAGCTTTTTTTTTTTTGCCTTTTTAAAAAAATTATAATTGTCATATTTTAATTTTCATGTGACTTGGACAAAAATGTCTATGTCACCAAACCCGGCATTTCACCATGAGGATGCTAGCTAGTCCTCAGTGAGTGCTTACTGGGCGCCAGGCCCTGTTTAAAAAACATTGGCTCATTAACATATTTGCATATCATTACAAACCATGGAATCAAGACTGTCATCCTCTCTTTACAGATGAGGAAGATGTCACTTGTCTGAGGTCACCTTTCTAGCCAGGGACAGAGCTGGGTGCAAGCCCAGATCTTTTTGTATGTTTAAGGCTTATTTGTACATTTTCCTCTGAACTGTTCACATCCTTTGCCCACTCTTCTATTTAGACTTTTTGTTCTTAATTTCTACAAACTCTTTACAAAGAAGAAGATGATTTGCCTATGATTTACGCTGCACGTATTTTCCCCCAAGTGGCCATCTTTTGATCTTACTGTTGATATTTCTGCCTGTTTTTCTTTTTTTCGAAGAAGGTGCTTTGTTTGTTGTTGGATTACTTTTATCTGTCTTAATATTTATGCAGTTACATATGTCAGACTTTTCTTTGGTGGTCTCTGGAATTATGAGCCACGGTTAGGGAAGCTCACCCCTCTGGAAATGTTAGTTATAAAAGAATGTCTGTGTTTTCCTAGCATAAAAAGCCAACTTGTTCATGAGAAGGGAAAAAGATCAGGGGAAACCTGGGCTCCACGGCATCATGTTTTGACAGTCGGCAACCCTGACTTTGCTCCCCTGGCGTTCTTCTCCACTGGCTCCACTGGCGCCCCCTGCAGGCTGATCTGGGAGGTGGCGGCTTCAGCGCGGGGCAGACATCACCATGGCTCTCCTGATTCACCTGCTGGTCTGCACCTTCGGGATGGGCTCCTGGGTGGCCATCAACGGGCTGTGGGTGGAGCTGCCCCTGCTGGTGGCGGAGCTGCCCGAGGGGTGGTACCTTCCCTCCTACCTCACAGTGGTCATCCAACTGGCCAACATCGGCCCCCTCCTGGTCACCCTGCTCCATCACTTCCAGCCCGGCTGCCTCTCAGAGGTGCCCATCATCTTCACCGTGCTGGCTGTGGGCACCCTCGCCTGCACACTCTTCGCCTTCCTCTGGAATGTCACCTCCTGGGTACTGGATGGCCACCACAGCATCGCTTTCATGGTCCTCACCTTCTTCCTGGCCCTGGTGGACTGCACCTCTTCGGTCACCTTCCTGCCTTTCATGAGCCGGCTGTCCGCCCGCTACCTCACCACCTTCTTTGTGGGCGAAGGACTCAGCGGCCTCCTGCCTGCCCTGGTGGCTCTTGCCCAGGGCTCAGGTCTCACCACCTGTGTCAATGTCACTCAGCCATCAGACACCACCCCAAGCACTGAGACCACCGGGAAGAAGGTCTTCCTACAGGTACCCGGCATGATCCATTACGGCTCCCCATGCTTGGTCATGGAGAAGACCATGCAGAGAGCTTGTGTTTCCCAGATGTTGGGTAGACTGCTGTTCTTGACCTGACTGTGCGTCAGATCCCCTTCCTGGGGGAGCCACTGAAAAACAGCTGGGGGCCCCACTCCATCCAAACCAATGGAATAAGACTCTCTGGGGGTGGGGCTTCTTGGAGACCCTTGAGGTCCCAAGTGTGTTGGAATCTGGAGTTTCGGATTTTAGAACCCGCCTGTCCCGGTATACAATAGCACCTACAGCCCTGGGTGGGGGCGTTCCTGCCCAGGGGCCACATTAAGGCTATAAATAGACGACCTCCATTCAAGTGTGGCTGCCAACTGAGGCATGAAATAAATCCAAATTTTCAGAGCTTTTTTGCATTTTCAAATTGCAAAACAGGGATGGTAAATTTGTATTTATTCAAAAGTCCTCAGGTGTTGCTAATGTACTGCTGGGGATAAGAACTATAGACTATTTTTTTCTTTAAGATTTTATTTATTTATTTGAGAGCGAGATCAAGCATGCACACGAGAGAGCACAAGCAGGGGGAACCGCAGAGGAAGGGGGAGAAGCAGCCTCCCCACTAAGCAGGGAGCCCAACTCAGGGCTCAATGCCAGGATCCTGGGATCGTGACCTGAGCCAAAGGCACACGCTTAACCATCTGAGCCACACAGGTGCCCAGAACCATAGACTTTACACATTGCTTCAGTGTCCCTAAGAAGCAAGTGGACTGGCTTTCCCACGTACTCCCCGTGAGCCTCAGGGAAGACAAACCATTCTGACACTCCCTAATCCTCCAGAACGGGGGCTAATGGTGCCCACTGCACAAGGCTACAAGGAGGCATGCAAGGGCTGACCTGTGCAAAGGGCCGGTGCCCAGTGAGCACCATCAGTCATTACCTGAGGAGTCCTGTGTACATTATTTGGCCCTTACTAACAACGTATGCTACTGATTGGATATGTTTATTCATGTTGTTGTCACCCATGTCTTGACATCCCCCAGGGACCGGACTGACTCTCGTTTTGTCTTTCCCCAGGGAGCTAATATCACCTTGATGTCTGACCTGACAGGGACGACACAGTCCACCGTCCATCTGGAAAGCCGCTACCTCCCAGCCAACTTCTCGCCCTTGGTCTTCTTCCTCCTGCTCTCCTTCATGATGGCCTGCTGCCTCACAGCTTTCTTTGTCCTCCAGCGTCAGCCCAGGCCCAGGGAATCTTCCATAGAAGACCTCCTCACCTCCCAGGTCACCCTCCACTCCATCCGGCCACGAGAAGGGGAGGACCTGGCCCCCCCAGACCCAGGGACTGGCATCAAGGCCCAGGGGCATCCAGAGGAGAAAACAGACTCCGAGCACCCAGGCCAACTGGCCTTCGTCTACATCCTGGTGGCCTTCGTGAACGCACTCACCAATGGCGTGCTGCCCTCGGTGCAGACCTACTCCTGCCTCTCCTATGGGCCTGTGGCCTATCACCTGTCTGCCACCCTCAGCTCCATGGCCAACCCTCTTGTCTGCTTCCTCTCCATGTTTCTGCAGCTCAGGTCTGGCCCAGCTGGCCCTGGGTTGCTCAGAAGGCAGAATTCCAAACCCCAGCTATCGGGCTCTGTACAGAACCTGGTTCCTAGGGCTGGACCACCTGGGGTCGAATCCCAACTCTGCCACTTCCTGGTTATGTGGTCCCAGACAGATCACTCACTTCACCTCTTTGTGCCTCGGGGAAACTTATCTGGAAAATGGGGATAATAGGCATTCTACCTCCTAGGGTTGCTGGGAGCATAAAATGAGCTAATTTGGTAAAGATTTTAGAGTAGTATCTGTGCATATGGCAGGTCTAGTGTAGGTGCTGACCGGCCACTGGCCCTTAAGGAGGAAAGTGCAGGCAGGAGCTGGTGTTCCCATTTACAAGGGGGAACCCCGAGGCTCACAGAAAGGGTCTAATCCCATGGTCTAGTTCCCAGGACTTCAGCCCTGTCCTCCTGCTTCCAGCTCACATTGGCTCCCTTATGGCTGCAGATCTGGAAGAATGGCTAGGCAAATTGATAAAATGCGGATTGAGCCAGCCTAGATCGGAACCTGAGATTTCAAATGTTAGTAGGCAACTGAAGCGGTTCCGCTGCAGGGGTTCAGACCCTGGGAGGAGAACCACGGACTCTGGGGTCATGACACTGGAGGGCCCACAACCTCCTAGCCACCACTCTGTCCTGCCTCCCCTCTCCGGCCTCTATGACCTGCTCACACCCGCTCTCTTCCCCCAGCCCAGGAAGGAGGGAGAACAAGGAGAGGAGAGTCAGATGGAAAATGTTACATTGCCAAAGAGCTGGATTTTCTCCCTTAGGGCTTGAAACTGGAGGCTGGAGATTTCTGGGGAAGCTGGAGGCTGGAGATTTCTGGGGAAGCAGAAGCAGAGGCCACAGATGTGTGTAACAGGAGAAGCCCAAAATGTTGGACATACCCGGTCTGAGAGGCAGGGACTCCAAGGATCTTGGAGGAAAGAGTTCTTAAAGGCAGGGGCAGGCCCTCCGCCCCCACCCAGGATGGCAGGCCAGTCTTGGTGTTCTGAAGGGTGTGCACAGGGAGGGCCCCAGGGGTGACGACCTCTAATGAAGGACAGGGTCCTCCGTTGTCACACCTAAAGCCGACATGGAAGGCCACCGGTGGAATGCATCCAAGCCAGCTATCAGGGCCCCTAGATCAGGTAGACCTCATGTCGTAGATGCCACCAGAGTGGAAGGGGTCGACTGAAGTGGCCCAGCTCAGCCTGCAATGCCAGGCTCCAAGCCATCTTGTCAGCCCAGCCTCCTGGCAGAGCTTGGGAATGTTGCAGGAGGAAATGGAAGCAGACAGAACACTGGGCGGGGCCCTGGGCAGGCCCCACACAGTCTGTTCCACAGGTCCCAGCAGCCATGCAAGGTTCCTTGTGCTGGTGAGAAAGCAGGCTCAGGCACCAGTCTTGCAGCTTCAGTGGGAAGTGGGATCTGAACCAGGTCCCCATAGCACCAGAGTCCATTCTGTTTCACCTGCCATGAATGTTCAGGGTGGCTTAGACCAGTATTGCCTCTCAGAAACCTCGTGGACCCACTTAAGCCAGGTGGCCTGGAAGTTTCCACATGGATCTGACCTCTAACCCTAGAGACACTGACCATTCTACACAGTACCCGGGGTAGGGAAGGCCGAGGTCAGGCTACTCATCTCCTCCATTCTCCTCCTCTACTCTGCCCTAGGTCTCTGACATTCCTGGGGATCCTCACCATGCTCGGGACTGGCTTCGGGGCCTACAACATGGCCATGGCCGTGATGAGCCCCTGCCCTCTTATGCAGGGCCACTGGGCTGGGGAAGTCCTCATTGTAAGTATCTGGCCTTTGCAGCTGCCTCCCTCCCTACCCCTCACCTAGCCAAGGAGCTTTCTATTAGCCAAAGTCTTGTGTTTGCTCCCAAAGGAAGCCCCAGGTGGTGTTGGGCAGGGGAAGGGATGGTTCTCATTTGGGAATGGAAGCTTAGGAAAGTGAGGTGGCTGGTCCAAGGAGACATTCCAGCCTCTCCCGTGAATGTACACTCTCCCCACCATGTGTACCGCAGCCCTGGCCTTCTCCCAGATGCCCTGGACTTGATCATGGGGGCCACAAAGGCTAATGGGTTCTCCTTTGCCCTGGAGGTATGTGTCAACTTGTGGGGCCCCCTTAGCCCTAGAGGGAAGCCCCCAGAGACTATTGAACTTAAAGTTATTCCATGGGGTTCCCTTAGCCCAGTTTGATCACCCTACAAGCATCCTTCTCCCCTAGGGCTCACCCCAAAGCCGCGTTCACTCTGTATCTCTGCCGCCCGTATCCGCAGGTAGCCTCCTGGGTGCTGTTCATTGGCTGTCTGAGCTACGTCAAGGTGATGCTGGGCGTGATCCTACGCGACCGCAGCCGCAGCGCCCTTTTGTGGTGCGGGGCGGCGGTGCAGCTGGGCTCCTTGCTCGGAGCTCTGCTCATGTTCCCGCTGGTCAACGTGTTGAGACTGTTCTCCTCGGCTGACTTCTGCAGCCTGCAGTGCTCCGCCTAGAACACCTGGCGAGGTCCAGGACAGGGTCCTGACCCGCTGCCATTACTGACACCTGGAAACTTGAGCAGGGCACGTGCCCAAGGCCACAGGGCAAGGGGCGGGGAGCTAGGAGGCAGAGGCTGGGTACACCCTCAGAAACGGTGGAGAAGGCCACAAGACCTCCCACGGGACCTGCAGCTGCAAAACACAGCCCTACCCCGGTGCTGAGTCACAGTGCCCGCAATCCCATTGCAGAGCTCTTTTGGACTATTGAGAGAGCTGGTTTGCAGCCCCAGCTGGAGGCAGGCTCAAGGGTGTCAGAAGGGATACGGCTGAGAGGGTGAGCAAGCCCGCACAGGCTGTGTGACCTTGGGGAAGTCACTTATTTCTCTGTGCCTTCCCAAAATGGGGATTATGATAAATAGTGCCTACCTCATAGGCTTAGCACAGGGATAATGGGGAGAAGCGCCCAGCATGTAGCAAGCCCTCTTGGGCCATTTCCTGATCTAATGCCCAACAGAAATAACAAGGGACAATTTACACAACCTGGAAGTGGCTAGGGTGGTTGAGAGAGGACCCCTGCCCCATTTCCTTTTTCCCACTCTCCTCGAAGAGAAGCTTCTGGGACCCTGATGGAACCATGGGAGTCCTGACTCCTCGGTTCCCAGTATGTTTGGATGTTATACCCCACACACCCCTTCCTGTCACCCCTCCTGACCCACGAGGTCCTGCTCCTTGGAAAGTGAGTGACCTCCTGGGAGGCAGAGAGGTGACGGGGGGGCGGGGGGGGGGGGTTACACCAAACCTCCAGAAGTGAGTCCCATCCCCTCTCCCACTCTCCAAGGCCAGGATTAGACCCTGAGGACCCTGGGAAGTCTGGGAAGGAATGCATTCACTACCCGACTGTTACTTTGTTCTCTTTTTTTTTTTTTTTTTAGATAAACATTCCCTGCTTTTACACTAAAATCAGCCCTCCCAAAAAAAGTCTGACATGAACCCCAAAGTCAGTATCATCAGTTTTCAGTTAGTTCTAAGGTCAAGGCAAAGCTCAGAAATGAATACGCATCAAGTGTTCAGACAATGTCTGGTCCTGGGACTTCTTTTCTTCAGTGCTTTGTTTGCTTGCCACCAGCCCTCCTTTTAATTTATTTTGAAGAGATAGTGTAGTCGCATGATTCAAAAATCAGAAAATATAAAATGATGTTCAGCAAAAAAAAATTCCTTCTCTCCTGTCCTCCATCTGCCCAGTTCCTCTCAACACACACAGATACGCACGCATAGACACGTACACACACACAAGGACTTTTATCAGTTTCTTGTTCACTCTTGGAGAGATTATGCAAGCACAAACACAGGCTCTTTTTACCAAACTACCGTGTACCTTGCACTTTCACTCAACAATGAAAGCAGAGAGAGGGTTCTGGGTCTTTGTCATGACCGCATAGTATTTCATGGTGGGGAGCTACCAAATTTATGCAACCAGTCTCTGGTAGAAAGATAAGTGCAGGTATTGGAGACAAAATCTCCTGCCAACCAGGAAACCCCTCCACAACAGTAGAAGAGAAAGAAAACCATCTTATACCGACTAGGCGTTAAAGTAGACTATAGGTCAAGGCACAGACAATCCAATGATGAGCTTGCAAAGGCAGAAAGAAACCCCACCTTTCACATCGTCCAGCAGATACAATCTGCTACATCCGTATTCCCAAATGGTAGTTGGTCCTCAAATGAGGGTCACATCATTCTTCCTGAATTCACCTGGTAATTGGGCTGGCTATCTGGGTTAGCCAAGTGTCTTTGCTGCATGAAAAAGAAATTCATGCCTTTTTTTTTTTTTAAGATTTTATTTATTTACTTGACAGAGAGATAGAGAGAGCCAGGAAACACAAACAGAGTGAATGGCAGAGGGAGAGGGGGAAGCAGGCTTCCCACTGAGCAGGGAGCCTGAAGCGGGGCTCAATCCCAGGACCCTGGGATCATGACCTGAGCTGAAGGCAGATGCTTAACCAACTGAGCCACCCAGTCGCCCCAAAATTCATGTGTTTATGAGGAGGCTTTTTGCAACTTGAAGCCAAACACTGAAGTTAGGCTCCTGCCCTCCCCCAGAGACTGGCTGATGAGGGCACTGACTTTCTTCACATTTACGTTACAAAGAGATGGCTCTTATGTCCTTGAGAAAAGTGATCCTGGGAGGTAAAACTGGCTAGAGGCTTATTCTGCTTTTTTAAAAGACTTGAATGCACCTGAAAGGAGCAGGGAAAGAATTTATAAGTTGTCTAAAGTAGATGCTCTAAGAAAAGGGAGAGGGGATGTCTCCCTTTTTGGCCCAGGGAGAAGTTTTATTTGTATTTGCCCTGACAAGGGCATTTGGGTTGTTTTCAATTGTTCCCTCCCAGACAGTATGTTGGAGTAGATAATAAGCAAGGAGACGATCTCTCTGTTCTGATGTGAGAAGATGCTCTCAGATTAATTACACATGCAGAGGAAGGAGTTGCAGAAGAGCATGCGAAGTATGGAGTTCACCATGCTGATATGTTCTGTTGAGGACTAGGGGAGAGGATGGCAGGGTGGCAGGGAATCTGGAAGAAGCACTTCCGTGACTGACGATGTTGAACAACTTGTCACGAACCTGTCAGCCACAAGTATGTCTTCCTTTGAAAAATGTCTGTTCAGGTCTTTTGCCCATTTTTTTTTTAAGATTTTATTTATTTGAGAGAGAAAGCGAGTGAGAGAGAGAGCACAAGCGGCTGGGAGGAACGGAGGAAGAGGGAGAGGCAGACTCCCCACTGAGCAGGGAGCCTGATGAGGAGCTCGATCCCAGGACCCCATGAGAATGACCTGAGCCGGAGGCAGAGGCTTAATTGACTGCGTCCCCCAGGCGCCCTCTTTTGCCCATTTTTATTTGTGTTTGGACCTCTCTATGGTTTTGCTTTCACCCACCATCTGTGAGGCCTTTCTGACATTGACAGCCTTTAAGCGAAGGTACATGGGTCCGCTCTCCACAGTCTCCTCTGTGCAGCAGGGACAAGAAGAGCATCTCCCAACCACGGTTGCCGTGAGGGTTAGTCAACCTTATTAATAAATGCAGCGAACTTAGCACCACACCTGCAAACAGCAAGTGCTCAATAAATGTCACTAAAAGCTTCCACTTTCTGAGAACATCTACTAAGGACCCTGGACAACCCATCTGCTTAAACCCCGTTGCTAGTGTGACCGAGTCACCTGCTATCTCTGCCCTCCAACTAAATAAGTTCCCTGAAGAATGAGCTCAGGACTTTCGATTCAGCCTGGGGTTGGCAGCAGGTGGGCAGTTTCCCCTAGGATGCCCCTGAGCTGGTATCTCCAGGCAGTGGGAGGGAAGGGGGCAAAGCCAGAAGGAGGGTGCATTCCTGTCCGTGGAAACTGTGCTTGCAAAAGCCATGGGGTGGTGGGCAACGGGCTTCATTCCAGTCCCCACCCAACCCCCCGGCGAGTCCAGCCTGCTGAGCCCAGGTGCAGCCTGTGGAGGGAGGGACCTTAGAGGCCAAGTGGAAGATTGTGTTGGCCTGTGTGGGGTCTGCAGGGGGCTGGTGAGTGACATTTCAGGGACCTCAGCAGGTGCAAACAGAATCAGAAGCTACTGCAGCTGCCCTGGGCAAAAAAAAAAAAAAAAGGCCAGCATACCACACAGACTGAAATACATGATCTGTCCTTTCTGTGGGTCTCCTTGGAATTTTTTCTAGAGATGGATGACTGACTAAGGATAAGGTCTGTATAGAAAAAGGACAGAATGACCCTCCTTCCACCCTAGGGCAGTGGATGGAGCTAAAGGGGTAAGAACATGGGGCGGGATTGGGGTCCTAGTCTCTGCCCAGAGAACCAGAACCAGAGCAAGAGGAACTTCTCTGCTTGGAAGCTTGCCACCCAATCTTCTGAAGTGGGGAGGGGGGTGTTCCCGGGAGAAATTCCCTCCCATCATTTTTCCGGAGCATTGTACTCTGAAAGACATTTACCACGGGCCTCCCAGACCCCAGCATAGAGAGTGCCTCTCCCTGAGAAGGGCTCAGCAAATATTAAGGGTGAGCAGAAGGACACCTCCTAGGATGCATTCACCCCAATTCCTGAGACCTGTATCTTATGTTACACTGCATAGCAAAAGGGACTTTGCTGATGGAGTCAAGGTTACAGACCTTAAAACAGATTATTTTGGATTACCTGGGTGGGCCCGATCTAATGACACAAGACCTTAAAAGCAGAGAATTGGAAGAGAGTCAGCAAAAGGTGGGGAGAAAGAGACAGCATCATACAACTCAATATCAAAAAAAAAAGAAAAGAAAAAGAAAAAAATTTTAAACGGGCAAAAGACCCAAACAGCCATTTTTCCAAAGAAGGAATATTTATGGCCGACGGGTTCATGAAAAGAAGTTCAACATCACTGCTCATCAGGGAACTGCAGATCAAAACCACAGTGATTCAGCACCTCACACCTGTTAGAATGGCTCATATCAAAATGACAAGATGGGCGCCTTGGTGGCTCAGTGGGTTAAGCCTCTGCCTTTGGCTCAGGTCATGATCTCAGGGTCCTGGGATCAAGCCCCGCATCGGGCTCTCTGCTCAGCAGGAAGCCTGCTTCTCCCTCTCTCTCTCTCTCTCTGCCTGCCTCTCTGCCTACTCATGATCTCTGTCAAATAAATAAATAAAATCTTTAAAAACAACAACAAGAGATGACAAGTGTTGGTGAGGATGTGGAGAAGAAGGAACCCTCGTGCATTGTTGGTGGGAATGCAAACTGGTGCAGCCCTGTGGAAGACAGTATGAGGGATCCCCAAAAAGTTAAAAATAGAAATGCCATAAGATCCAGACATCCCACTTCTGGGTAGGTATCTTAAGGAAATAAAACACCTCTATCAAAGAGATCTCTTCACTCCATGTTCATTGCAGTGTTATTTACAATAGCCAAGACACGGAAACAATCCCACTGTCCATCCACAGATGAATGGATAAAGAAAAGTTATTATGTATATGTGAATATTATTCAACCTTTAACAAAAAGGAAGTGTTGCCATTCGTGGCAACATGGATGGGCCTTGAAGGCATTGATAAAAAAAAAAAAAAAAAAACAACTGAACTCCCAGAAACTGAGAGTTAATGGGTGGTTGCTGGGGACTGCTGGGAGCGGGGTCAGCGGTGGACAGGGGAATGAGGAGATATTGATCAAAGGATACAAACTTACAGTTATAAGATGAATGCCTTCTGGGGATGTAATGTACAGCAGGGTGACTATAGTGAACAGTACTGTATTGGATACTTGAAAGTTGCTAAGAGAATAGATCTTAAATATTCTTAACACGCATGCGCGCATGTGCACGCTCAAACTCCTCCCCCTCTGGAAGTGAAAAGAAGGGATAAGGAATGAGTGATTTGTAGGCAGGATAAGATTTACCCGTGGGCTGACTAATGGTATCATTTTAAGAATGATCAACAGACGGAGCGAAACCTGCCAGAGAGGGTCTATGACACATATCATCATCTTACAGCTCTGATGTATGGTCTCTCCTGATTCTCTTCTTGATGTCTCTGGGGAAAAGTCTGGAGGAAGTGCCTGGCAAATGTTGATGTTGCCAGGACTCTGCCTTTCATCGGGAAATGGCTTTCAGTTGAAAATTCCCTATGTGCCAAGGCAGCTGGCTTCCGGCTATGCCTTAACAAAGACAGTCTGCTCTATTATGACTGGCAATTTGGCCCAAACCAGCATCCTCCTGCAAGGTTCAGTGGTTAGAATGTAAGATACAGAACTGTCTTGATGGAGGAAGCTGTTTTTATTGAAAGAATGAATTCCATGGTGTCCATTCTCCCATTTCTCTCATGGTCCTAAAACTCATGACTTCCAGCTGGGTGCATGGCAGCCCAGAGTAAAGACCACAGTTCCCAGGCTTCCCTGTAGTGAGGGAGGGCCATGTGACTACATTCAGACAAATGGGATGTTACCAACAATCATGTGCTCAGTTTCTGTTTGTGTACTTAAAAGGAAGAGGTGGGACCTCAATTTTCCATTTCCCCTTCCTGCCGCTGGTAATGGAGATGTGATAGCTGGATCTGGAGCAGCCGTCTTAGACCATGAGGAAGAAGACACGGAATGAGATAATATAGCAAGAATATAGAAGGAAGTTGCAAGCTTGATTATGGAGCCACCATTCTACCTAGGACCCAGATTTAATGTGGCAGAGAAATAAACTTCTATGTTGTTTAAGCTTCTACAATGTTTGGGACACTTAGAGCAGCAGAATTCTCATATTTATATGGATGTTTATATACATATGTATATGCTTACACACACTCACACACACACACACATGGTCACACACAGAGAGGACTGGAAAGACATATACCAACATGTTAGCCTAGTTAATTCTGGAGAAAAGGATTTCTGGTGATTTTTTTTTTCTTCTTGACACATTGCTGTACTCTGAATTTTTTCTTTGAATATGTGTTATCTCAAAACTCAACAAAAATAAAAGTCTAAAGAAAGGGAGGGTCCTATAAATAGATCCTATTGTTTAAATCACCTTCATCTGCTTCATATGAGCCTCTATAAGTCACACACACACACACACACACTCACTCTTAGATTTTATGGAATATTTGGCCTTGTTTCCTGTGGGTTATGGAACTTTTTCTTCAGGTGTTCTTTTTACAGAACAGAATGTCTTGAAGACAGTTCCATGTCCCTGTGTATATGGTGACCTCGTTTCTCATACCCAGCACAAAGCACTTTCTGACTTGGCATGCCAGGGTTTACAGAACAGCTGCTGTTGGTGGGGCATCGGCACTGTTTCCGATTTTAAACAACACAATGACGAAAGACCTTGGACCTGCCTCTCTAGGCACTGGTGTGAGGCTTTGAAGTCTAACAAACGTGGGTTCTGATCTGTCTCCCCTGCTTATTTGCTGTGTGACCTCAGGCAATTTATTGTGCATCTCTGAGTCTGTTTCTTTACGGTATAATAGGGAAAGAAGCTTGTCCCATAAAATTATTGTGAGGATAAGAACAACTGAAACTTATCACATGCTTACAGCATGCTGAGTACTTTTCCAAGTGCTTCCCATTTATTTGCTTCCCATTTATTTCCCATTTATTTCCAAGTTCTTCCCCCACAAACTTAACGCTCACAAAAGGGTGATGTGAAGTCAATGCTTAGACACATGCCCTGAAAGTTTTCTAGAAAATTCCATCTTCTTTACTTTTTTTCACCTTTTTTTTAATGATTGCTTTAGGCTTACCATATACATCTTCACATGTAAGAATCTCCTTCAGATTTAAACTACTTTAATGCCAGGTACAGAAATGTTACTCTGATAGAGTCGTATTCCTTCGCCTTTTGTACTATTCTTGTTAAATACATGACATCTCATATGTCACCAACCACACAACATCCCTCTAGCAGTGCTCACTGGCAAGAAGGAAGGGGAGGGGAAGGCAGGGATAATTGTTGGTTAGATCACCTGTCTCTCCCCAAAACTGTCCAGACTCAAGAGCTAACAGCAACGCTCCCCCCCGAAGAACTGAAGGAGGTCCTTGTCCCCCAGTTGCCATGCACACAGCCCATATTGGCTCACAGACTCAAGTGTTCAAGACACACTCCATTAGGGCCTCAACCTGAGATTTCACATTGCCCTTGTCTGAAGTTCCCCTTTGACATTGCAAATCCTGTCCGCATCAACCCCTTTCCTCAGATGGGGAAACAACCACCTTCCCCCACCTTCTAGGCTGATTTGGAATATTCATAAATAACATTCATTGAGAGAGCATTTATATGGATGCTTGCATTGAATCCCTAATGAAGAAGAGAATTGTTTCTGGATGAACGAGGCTCAGAGAGGTTAAGTAACTGAACCAGATCACACAGTCGGTAAGTGATAGAGCTGGACTATGAACACAGGTGATTCCAGAGACAATAGGTATGATCACTCTGCCATGCTGCTCCCTGGAGGTGGTCCCTAGAGGACCCATTTTCTCCTGGCAGCAGTAAATGTTTAACATCTCTAAAGGGAGGGGCGCCTGGGTGGCTCAGTGGGTTGAAGCCTCTGCTTTCGGCTCGGGTCATGATCCCGGGGTCCTGGGATCGAGCCCCTCGTTGGGTTCTCTGCTCCGCGGAGAGCCTGCTTCCTCCTCTCTCTCCCTGCCTGCCTCTTTTGCCTACTTGTGATCTCTGTCTGTCAAATAAATAAATAAAATCTTTAAAAAAGAAAAAAAACCTCTCTAAAGGAAAATCATCCTGGTTGTACCCTTGCCAATTTCCACAGTGCAAATACTCCCTGTTGCTGATTTCAATGACTATGGTGTTGCTGAATGTAGAGTTGGCAGATATACACACAATCAGCTCTCCCAGATTGGTGCACCTCTCTATATGGGGCAGACTGAAAGCCTGAGGCAGAGATGAACAGGAAGTGGGTGAGGGAGAATGGAGGGTCTTTAAAGAGAGCTTGCCTGCTGACAGTTCGCTGGGGCCTCCAGCGATCAGAAGCACTGTGACTCCAGTCTGACAGAGGAAGACGCTGGGGCTCAGTGAGCCATGGGCATTTGTCCAACAATTACTGAGCACACACCCTGAGTGGGTCCTGGTGGAAAGAGACCAGCCTTGGGGACATGCAGATGACACAGGAGAGGTTCTAGCCTGCCTGATGGAGCTTGTGGGCTTACAGCAGACCCACAGACATATACACATGCCTCTAATGGAGTTTCCATTCAAGTGAGTAACAGGACAGTTAAGAGTGTGGATTCTGGTCCTAGACTCCTTGGCTTCAAGTCCAGGCTCTACCAGTCAAAGGCTGTGAGTCCTTGGGCTAGTTCCTTAACCTCTCAGTGCCTCCAATTCTCCATCCATAACAACAGTACCTACCTCAAAGCATTTTAGAAGGATAATAGGAATGAAGGTAGGTAAAGGGCTCAGAACTTTACTTATTATGATGCATAATAAATGTTCCATAAATGTTAGCTGTTTTTATTATGTAACTTCAGAAATGCAACCGTGTGTGCCCAGAGAGAGGGGGAGAGGAAGGGAGAACAATGTACATAGTGTGGGTGATTCTGCCTGGGCATAAGCCCAGCAGTGTGCAAGATGTGGGGAGGGGGCGGGCAGAATCCCGCACATCTGAGTGAGAGCTGAATGGAAAATCAGAGTTTTCAAACCTCTACAATTGCGGCCACACACTGTCCGTCTTTATGTCCAAGGTGCTTATTACTGCAAAGGACTCATTCAAAAAACTCTACTTTATGGGTGATTTAAAGGACTTTTTGGAGTTTTAGAAAATTGTCTATTTTTATCATTTTCTCCACACATTAGAACCTAATGCCCTTGTTAAATGCTCACGCTGCAGTGACTATATTCAAAATGATAAGGGCTAAAATAAATGGGTAAGGATTTTCCAAAGGTTGCTCTGGTGGTGTTTGGTGGAGCCAGAGTGAGACCCCCCCAGCCAGGGGATTCCCTGTGTAGTGCTCTTCCTTCTTCAGTCTGGGTCCTGGGAGACAGCCCTAACATTCTCCCCAGGACCCCAACCTCAGCTCCTGGCTTCTCTCTAAGTAAAGGGGTAGGAAGGTCCAGAACTTGAACTTGTCCTAGGAGGGGGTCTGGAGTGGAGGGAGGGGATGTGAACCCCAGCTCCCCAGCTTCACACCTGGTTCTGTGTGGCTTCCTTTGAGGCTCAGTCTCTACAGAGAAAGGCTGATACCTACGTCCGTGTCATGTGTGTGTGTGTGTGTGTGTGTGTGTGTCTGTCTGTCTGTCTGGTGAACACAGCCAGCGCCCAAGACTATCCCTTTCCCCTCAAGCAGGCAGACGGCTCTGGATGCAATGCACCTTTCGACCAGCAGGTGGAGCTGCAGTCCAAGAAGCGGAAATAGGGGGGCCAGAAAGGGGTGTACCTGGAAGAGGGATCTTTTGGGGTCCTGCAGGAAGAGGCGCCGTTCAGAGTGGTCTAAGAGTCCAGGCTATAGGAGTGTCTGCCCATGGCCACATAGGCAGCTCCCCAGAGGCTCCCATACTTGCATAACTAAGGACCAACCTTGAACCTGAGGGAGGCCTTCCCATATGGCATCTCCTTGAATCCTCACAAGGGCCCTATGACCATATGGATAGTGCCAATATGATCCCATTTTACAGGTGAGGAAACTGAGACCAGAGAGACAAAGTCACCTGCACTCGGTCACACAACCTGTCCATGGCAGAGCTCGGATTTGATCTTGGCCCATAATAATATTAGGAGACAGCCCTTATGTAATTCCTGCCTGGCTAATATTGTCCTAACCCTTCTGTGCATATTAAGTCATGAAATCCTCATCAGAGCCCTGTGAGTATGTATTAGTATTTTTAGTCTCCTGTTATAGAAGAGGAAATAGAGGTTAGACAAATTGCCCACAGGCGCAGAACAGGAACACAAGAGCTGTGCTCTAGACCACTACACACGCCCCGTCCCCGCCCTGCAGGGAACGCGCACGGGCACACCCACTTCCCCCCCCACCCCCGCACATGCTTGGGGGGGAGGGCGGTGTCCAAACTATACCAAGTCCAAGGTCCCTGAGTGCTATGAAGTAACCAGGACCACACCTGGCCTCGACACCACCCTCTCTGTCCTGCCACCTCGGGAGCCACTCCTCCACGTGGGGGACAGGAGACCTCCCCTCAGAAGGTCTGTCATAAACATCCTGTTTCCCCAAGGAGGCCTCCTCCTCAAAGCCTCTTGTAGCCCCCCAGGGGCCAGGGGGTCACCTCCCTTGGCTGTTCCACCCATGCAGTGATGGGCAGGAGGGAGGCAGGGAGACCAACGGGGAGGCTTGGCAAGGACCCAGGAGATACAAGATACAGATGGTGGCCGCGGACCGGGTGGTGGCTTTGGAGGTGGGAGGAAGTAGTTGGATTCTGGATATGTGTTGAAGGGTGAGGTAACAGAATCTGATGAACCTGATGTGTGGGTGTGAGAGAAGTTGTTATTATATGTAATAAAATGTATTATATACATTCCATAATAAGCTACTCGTTGTCAGAGGCTGTGAAACGAATTAACTCAAAACCTAATGACTTTCTCTGCAAATAAATACTCTGCGAGCCGAGACAAGTCCCCCAGTTCAGCTCTCCGCTCTTTCACTTTCTCTTCCTTCTTCAGTTCATGCCAAACCCTGCCCTAGGCTGCGCGATGCTGTGGGGAGCAAAACCCAAAGGTGCTTGCCCCACAGGGCTCACCGCATGGGGGACCGGACACTAACATGATATCAGATTGTGACAGAGCAGCTTTCACACCAGGGGACATTGGCAGGCAGCCCCAGGCCCCACCCAGCCCTTACACCTGGCATGTTAACTCCTTGAAGCATGTTCTAAAAATCTCCAAGAGTTTCCAGCCCGTTCAAAAAATGAGGAGACAACATCAACATCTAGATTTACAGCTAGTTTTGAATGGAAAGCTCTGACCACGTGGGCCTCCTTCCTGCCACCGCCCCCCAGCGGATGTCACCTGGATCAGGGGACCAGACCCCACATGCCTTCAGCGTTGGCTGCTGATGATTGGTTCAGGTGAAGGGGCTGCTCTACCTAACACTTCCCCTCCCCCAGGAGCAGCCACTCCAAAGCCAGTCAAGGCAGGGTGAAGAGGCCTGACCTCCCTGTCTCACAGTGTGACATCTCTGAAGGCTGTCCCAACTCCAGAGCAAATGCCCGACCCCACTTTCCTCACTCCCATAAGATCCTAAGGGCACTCCCTGAAGAGCCACCTGCGCTCAAACCTCTACCTCGCTGTTTCCTGCAGACCCCGACCTTCAAGATGGGCACGTACCTGCCAGCTCCCCAGCACCCCTGCCTCACCCACCTGGCCCACCTGGCCTTGGAGTTTTGCAGCCCTGCTTCTGTCCTGGCCTCCCCGCAGGGATAACAGAAGAAAGAGCTGACATTTCCGAGGCAGGAGCACGCGCTATCGTGCGAGGCATCCTTCTCTGCAATATACTCGTGCAGTCCTCGTGAGAACTCTGTTCATTACGTCCTTATGTAAATGACCAAGACGGTTTTTTTCATCTGACAATACTAGGCGCTTGTGGGAATGAGAACTGGTACAGCCCCGTTGAAAAAGTTAATCGGGGGGCACCTGGGTGGCTCAGTGGGTTAAGCCTCTGCCTTTGGCTCAGGTCATGATACCAGGATCCTGGAATCAAGCCCCGCATCCAGCGCTCTGCTCAGCAGGGAGCCTGCTTTCCTTCCTCCCTCTCTGCCTGCCTCTCTGCCTACTTGTGATCTCTGTCAAATAAATAAATAAAAAATAGTCCCATCCTTAAAAAAAAAAAAAAGTTAATCGGTTTCTAGTAGAATTATAAATATGCTTACACTATGACCCAGTAATCCCATGGTTGGATACCAACCCTAGAAAAGGGACAAGTTGTGTCCCCGCAAAGACCTGAGTGCACAGGCTCATGGAAGCATTACTTGTAATCGCCGCAAATTAGTAATGATCCAAATGCCTTTCAACTGGTGAATGATAAACAAGTCGCTGTGTCTCCATACGTTGGAATACTACTGGGCAATGAAAAGGAACGGACTTCTGAGAGATGCAGCATGAATGACTCCCAAATGCATTATGCCGTGTGGAAGAAGCCAGATTCAAAAGGCTGCAACCCGTAGGGTCCCGTTTATCTAACATTCTTGCAAAGACAAAACTACGCAGATGGAAAACATGGCGTGGTTGCCAAGTGTATTCAGTTTTTAGAGCTACTCTGACAGAGTCCCACAAACTGGATGGCTTAGAACAACAGAAATATACTCTCTTACAGCGAATTCCCAGGCTGAAAGTCTGGGAAAGTCTGAGGAGCTGTGCTCCCTCGGAAGGCTCACAGGAGAAGCTTTTCCTTACCTCTTCCAGCTTCTGATGGCTCCAGCCAGTCGTTGGCTTGTGGCCACATCCCTCACTCTCTGCCTACATGGTCACCAGCCTCCCTCTCTACAAGTCTGCTTTTTTTTTTTATAAGCTCTATGCCTAATGTGGGACTTGAACTCATGCCCCCAAGATCAAGAGTCGCATGCTCTACCAGCTGAGCCAGCCAGGCACACCTGCTTCTCAGGTGATGGCACTGAAAGAACACCTGGAAAATCCAGTCATCTCATCAACCCCAAGATCTTTCATTTAATATCATTTGCAAAGATACCTTTTCCAAATAAGGTAACATTTATAAAACTCAGGGACTAGAACTCCGTGTCTTTGGATGGGGTGGGGGGGCAATATTCAACCAGGGATTAGGGAAAAGAGTATTGACCCCAGAGGCGATTGAGGGAATTTTCCGGGGTGAGGGGAATGTTCTATAGATCAGTTGTGGCGATGGTTGCATAAGTGAGACATTTGTCGTGACTCCCCCAACGTGCCCCCCGTTCTCAGGGGCAGGACTGGGAATGATGAATGATTTAGACTGGCACCCAGGATGCTCTCAGGGTAATCAACACACTATTTATTATTGGCGGAGAAAATGAGGCAGGGGTGGGGGCTCTGGGTTCTGATGCTAATAATTAAGCAAAAAAAGTTTGACAGCGATAGGAATAAATGAGCTCCCCCGCCCCGTGGTGACATTTCATGATTCTATAATTCTTTGACTTTCAGACTGTGCTTCAGAATTCCGTGAGGCTGAAGATGCTGCCCACTTTGGAGCCCAGGGGGCAGGTGTCTAGGATGCTCTAGCTGGGAGGGGATGGGAGAGAAGGGCAGGGGAGGGAAGGATGGGGACGGATGGAAATAACAGCAGAGGGGAGGGCTCTGACCCCTATCCCCACAGAGTACTCCCGGGGTCCCCAGGGACAAGGCCTCTGTCCCCTCCATTCACTCACCCCAGCTGATGCCACACGTCCCCACCAGAGGACCCCCCCACCTCCCTCTCATTGTGTGAAGGGCTCAGATGGAGGGGCAGCCCATTAACCCCTTCCTGGCCTCATTGCTTCACTCCGCAGCTGTCATATCCGCGGCCTCAGGCCCGATCAGGGGAGAGGACCGGTAGTTAATCACAATTACAGCGCCTGAGTGTCAGCTGGGAAGCTGGCCTCCTCCATCAGCTGCCAGCCGGCCCTGGCCGAGGGGTGACCTGCATCAGCCCCACCGCAGGTTCTGAGACCTAAGGAAGCAAAGACAGGACAGTTCCTTCCTGCTTCAGTCCTGGGGACTTCCCCCAAAGACCACTGACAAGGTGTCTGCCACTGTCAGGCCTGCATCCAGTAGCTTTAAAACACGCCAAGACTCTTGCCTGCCCCCAGCACCTCCACCTGCTCCTCATCTTGTCTGTCTCCATTGAAACATCACCTCCTCCTAGAGGCCTTCCCTGACCACCTCAACTAAGGTGAGACTGTTCCCTATCACTCCCTGTCATGTGCCCTGTTTCCATGTTTTGTTTTATTTTTCCAAAGTGCTCGTCACTACCTATAATTGTCTTAGGTGTTGACTGGTTTAGTTGTAAAGTTTCCTAGGAGTGAAGTCACACATCACCACAAACTGGGTGGTTTAAGGCAACAGAAATGTATTCTCTCCTAGTTCTGAGGCTGTAGGTCAGGCATCGGGCTATCGGCAGGGCCTTGCTCCCTCTAAGGCCTCCAGGGGAGGACACATCCTAGCTCCTTGCAAGGGATGCCCGTGGTCCTTGTTGCACAGGGGCCTGTAGACCGATCATTCCACTCTGCCTCCACCACCACATGAAGTCCTCCCTGGACGTCTGTGTCTGTGTCCAGATTTCCCTCTTATAAGGACGCCAACCCAGGGATTAGTGCCCACCCTCACCCAGCATGACCTTATACTTCACATCTGCAAGGACCCCACTTCCAAAGGTCACATTCACAGGAACCAGGGATTAAGACTTGGACATAGCCCATAATCCCACAACGGTGTGTTTTTTCTACATGTTCTAAAAGGCCCCATTGGCCTTGTCATGAAACGTACTCCCTGGACAGCAAGCACTTAATTTTAAAACAACACATTTTATCAAGGTCTCTGCTACGGCCAGAGCTGGGCCCGGGGAGAGGAGACTCTGTTAGAATCTCTGGGCCAGAGAAGCCCTCTGTCTGGCGGAGAACAGACATGGAAGCAGGTTTGTCCCTAAAGAGGGCTTCCATCTGTCTCCAGGGATCCCAGGGGCCAGCTCACAGTCAGCACCAATAAACACAGTAATCTGAATGGATGAGGAAGGAGTGGGGTGAATACAGCAGGACCATGGGGGACGGGGAACCCACTCAGACTGCGGACTGGGGAGAGCTTCTCCAGCAGCTGAGCCTTGTGGGAGAGGAGCGGTTGAGGGCACAGCATGGTCACAAAGGACTGAGAGAGCCTGGTGCTGAGCTATCTGTGGGTAGTGGTAAGTAGCTGGAAAGGGTACTGTGGCGGGGGGGAGATGGGGGCGGCTCAGGCCAGGTGAGGCAGGGAGAGCTCCGAGTCTGAACTTTGCCCTGATGGCAAGGGGGAGCCATTGAGGGATTTTTTTTTTTTAAAGATTTTATCTATTTATTTGACAGATCACAAGTAGGCAGAGAGGCAGGATAAAAGAGAGAGGGAAGCAGGCCTCCCACTGAGCAGGGAGCCGGATGCGGGGCTTGATCCCAGGACTCTGGGATGATGACCTGAGGCGGGGCTTGATCCCAGGACTCTGGGATGATGACCTGAGGCGGGGCTTGATCCCAGGACTCTGGGATGATGACCTGAGCGGAAGGCAGAGGCTTTAACCCACTGAGCCACCCAGGCGCCCCCCCATTGAGGGATTTAAAGCAGGGACTTGTGGATGTCAAATTTGCACATAACCCATATCTTCCTTTTCAGTTTCTATTTACATAGTACATTCACCTGTGTCTTTCAGGGTCAACAGTTACAACAGGACGTGGGGAAAAGTCTCCCTCTTTCCCAGCCCCAGCCACCAGTTCCCCTCCCATAGGCAATCACTGTTACCAGCCTGTCCCAGAGAGTCTAAGCAGATGCAAACAAATTTCTTTTCATTTTAAACACAAAGGCTATCATAATTTACTCGCTGTTCTGCACCTTGCTTTTTAAAACTATTGAGGTGTAATTACATACAGAGAAACACATTTGTGTAACCAAGACCCAATGGTGATATGCAACATTTCCAGCTCCCCAAGTTTGTTTATTCCCCTTCCCAATCAAGCCACTCCCCCCCCCCCACCCCAGCCATTCCCAGAGGAAGCCACTGATCTGGTTTCTGGCACCAGATTTCACCTGTTGTAGAATTTGACATAAATAGCATCATTGTAGCAAGTTGTTTTTTGTGTCCAGCTTGTTTTTGCTCAGCATGCTTTGAGAATCTTCCTAGTTGTTGCACACGTCAGAAGTTCACTCATTTATCCTGCAGTATAGTATCCCAAGACACAAATCCATCAGTTTGCTTATCCCTCCACTAGCTGATGGACCCTGGGCTGTCTCCAGCTGTTGTCTATTACAAACAACTGTTATGAACATTTGCATTTAAGTCCTTGTGGGGAGATATATTTTTATTTGGTGGGAAGTAGGGAGCAAAAATCTAGAGATGAAGTTACTGGGTCATGGGTAAGTGTATGTTTAACTTTATAAGAAACTGACAAAGTATTTTCCAAAGTGGGATATATGAAATACCATTTCATATCCGTGCATGGTGAATTTGTTCATTTGTGTTCATGGCTGCATAGTGCTCCCTTGTACAGATGTCCCCAAATTTGTTTAACAAGTCCCCTATTGAAGTTGTTTCCAGTTTTTTGCCATCACCAACAATGCTGCAGTGAATAACCTTGTAGGTATGTCCATGGCTGAGTGCACCTGTAAGACACACTCCTAGAAGTGGAACTCTTGAGTGTGACAGAGACAGACAGTTATCTCCAATATCCAGGCTCCATTTCTTCCTTTGAAAGAAAACTCCAATTTTTTCTGGACACAAGATGCCTGGAACCACACCATATTTCTCAGCCTCTCTTATAACTTACTGTGGCCATGTAATCAAGTTCTGACCAATAGAATATAAGTAAAAGGATCATATGTGACTTCCCTCCCTTCTTGACCCCTTTCTCCTTTCTGATGACCAGAAGGCTCTCCATCTGGGATGCAAATGTGATGGCTAGTGTTTGAGCAGCCATATTGGGCCATGAAATGGCAGTCATATACTGAGATTGGTGAAATAACAAGACAGAGTCCAGTTCCCCAAACTATGGAGCACCATGCCAGCCCTAGACTGCCTACCACCAGACTTTGTTGACATGAAAGAGAAATGCCTCTACTTTTTAAAAAGAATTATTATTAAGACTTTTGTGTCACAGCCACCCAGTTATAAATGTTGTACATTATGACTTTGAAAAGTCGTGCCACAGAGTTTTGCTTTTAGAAAGGTCTTTTTGGAGAATAGAGTGCAGGCAGATTGAAGAGCAAATTGAAGGGAGTCATGGAGACAATGGGACAGTGGTCACAGGAGGATAATATAAGGTCTGAATCCATATGGGAACAATTTAGATGGGAGTGGGGGCAGCCAAATTCTCCCCAAACCTAAAGGAGAGAATGATAAACTGATAGGTGTTCCGGGGCCACCTCAACAACAGCACACACTTTCATCTGACCCCAGCCCACTTATCCACCTCACTGCCCACCTCCACCCTCCCACAGTGAGTTCCAGAATCCTCCCCCAGCAAGCTGGTCTTCCCAGAGTGCACCTTACTGGCTCTTTGAGCAACGGTTCTGCACCTGCTGAATCCTTTTCCTGCAAGGCCTTAATCTCCTATGCCCCTCCACTCCCTCACCTGGCTAATTTCCACTTGTCACTCAGGTCTTATCTGAAACTGGGCCTCCTCCAATAAGCCCTCCGGAATTCCCTCCTTTCCCGAAGGTTCTCCTCTGGGGCCTCCATCCCGCAATGCTGCCCTTGCTCTAGCATTTGCCAGGCTGCCTTATAATTACCTATTTATAAGTCTCCCTCCAGCACCAGGCTGGGAGCCTTTCGCTGGTGAGAATGGAACCAAGAGGTGCCCAGGTCAGGACACGGCATTTAAAAAAAAAAAAAAAAAGTGCCCCACTTGCCACAGGGCCCTGTTCTCAGCTTAAGAACCTAACGCTCTTACGATGCTGGGTAGAGCAACACAGCAATTGGGCGAGAGAGTGAACTAATGAATGAGGGAGGGAATGAATGAATGAGGTACCCACCAGGGGGCGATGGCGCTTTGCGACGGAGTCCCCGGCTGCCGAGACTGGGAAATGCCGCTTTCCCACCGACCCCCTCCCCTTCGGGTCTCGCCACTCCCCCACCCCAGGCCACCCCCAACCCCACGAGGGAATCGCCGGGCCCCGCCCGCCCTCTTCCCGCCTCAGATAATTAACTCGAACCAATAAAACGCTGATTGCGGCGCCTTTGTACGCGCCCGCCTTGGCATTGTCATGGAAAACGGGGTCCCCTCCCCATCCGGGCTGCCCGCCCCTCCCCGGCCCCCGCAGCTGGCCCGCGGTCCGCCCGAGCCACCTGGACGGGACCGGGGGACCCCCGAGCCGTCGGGCGCCCCGTCCATCTGCTCCCCGCCCCCACCCGCACCGTCAGCTGCGGACCCGGCCCAGCCCGGGGGGCCGGCGACAGCGCCCTGCGAAGCCAGCACCCCTTCCTCCCGCTCATCCCGCGGGACCCCAGGGTTGCTGGCGTCCGGAGTCGCCGCCTGAAAGCCTGGGCTCTGTCCCCAGAGACAGCGCGGCCCGAGGGGTGTTCACGGTCCGAAATAACAACGATGATGAGAAGCTGAAGAGTACGGAGGAAACCGGTGGGAAAGTTCACCCCTCGTTCCTAGTCCCTGGGACAAGCTTCCAGAAATCTACCATACACGTATCCGTACATATATGGATATATTTTAGAGCACATACAGGAGAAGAGTAACAGGGAGACAGTCGGGGGGGGGGGGGTCACCAACGTAAACAGTGCCGTGGGTTCTGCAGGACTGTTCCCCCATCAACCTCACACCCCCACACTGTGACTGAGCTGGGGAGGGGCGGTGTTTGTCCAGAGAACTTTCTCTACATGCACACTTAAAATCAATGTATCTATGCTTGCACGTACAGATGCATTTATACTTCTAAACCTATGCACACCTCGAATGCACATACCTACATACACTACTACTCATCTACCATATACTCATCTACCAGCTGCTTTATTTTACTTGAGGAGTGATCTACTGGAGATCCTCCCATGGCATGGTTATTTACACAACAACCGGGGCCATAGGCCCCTTCTGCTGGCCCCCAGCCCCACCCCACTTCAGCCCCAGTGGATCTGGGGTCTGGCCAGTTTTGTCCCAGACTCTCTGTTGCGGGCAAGGGCTCTGCCCTTCGTCCCTCTGTGAAGGGGACGGTGGGGGTTTGTGTGTTCCTTCTAAGGAAACTGCAAGCTCTGTGAGCTGCCCCTTTCTGCAGAGAGAAGTCAAATCATAATAGTAGTAGGAGTGGGGGTGATAACAGATGTAAAGAAAAATATCCAAAACAGGGACATAAGACAAAAGGAAGCCAGTGTGCCCTTTCGAGGTCATTCTAAGACACTGATCAGCCTGACTGGGTCACCTGATTCTCTAGGAGAGGTAGCTTTGTTTGACTTTGCTGTTTGTTATTGATCAGACTTCCCACTCGGGGAAGTTACACTTTAACTTTTAAAAGATGCGCAGTTGCAAATGATTTTTGCCCTGAACTAAAAATAAAGCTAAAGCTTATGGTTTTGTCGCCCTGTAAGACCTTAACTGGTTTTGTATCTAATTTTGCCATCTTGCCCTCCATTTAACCGTCTGCTGCTTCCGTCTTTCGTGAGTTAAATAAACCTTTGACACATGCTCACTATATTTACATATATCACATAATATAATACTATATTACAAAGGAATGCTTTGACTACGTCCACCCTTCTGGAAGCCTCACTCTGTGCCAGGCGCCATCCTCATGGCTTCACGTGGAAGGAGGGGCTGAAAAGGGCTCCTGGGTGAGACAGACCTGGGAGGGAATTCTTCCTTCCACCACTCACCTGCTGTGAGACTTCATGCGAGCCTTTATTAACCACCAACTGTGTATCAGGTGCATTCACAGTGTCATCTCGTATGCAACTCAAATTGCACAAGAACGTTGCAAAATGAGATTTGCCTATGTTTCTCCAGTTTTGTACATGTCCCTCGCGCACATCTCTTTCCTTGTTGAGCCTTGGGGTTTCCAGCTGTAACAGCGGTCTCCCAGACCTGTGTGAAGATGTAGTGTGACCTGCTTGAGAAGGCAGTTCCATCATCAATGTGTCTTGTTACGTATGCTTCTGCTAACGGGATGCTCAGGAAGGGGGAGTCATGTACCTAAAGTCACAAGGTCCCAAAGCCTGGGCTGTCACTCCTGCTGCTTTAGTCACTTAAAATCCCAGAGCCTCCATTTCCACATCTGTGAAATGGGAATAATGAAACCAAGAGGAGCTGTGGCCAGAGGAAAGCAGATCTGCCTGGCAGTGGGATTGGCAAACTGTTCCCTTTGTGGTTGGGTGACACTCTTGAATGTGCTAGTGTCAATCAGAGTCATCTGCTGAGGTACCTTTTTGGTTCTTGCTCTTAGAACTGGCATTAGACAAATATTTTTCTGTCTTCTACCCCCATTAGGGCGAGCATTTGGGCCCTAAGCTCTGAGCTCCTGCTGGGACATCCTCGGCAGCTTCTCTGTATGTCCAGGGTTTCTCTCCTGAGACAGACCCCACCCAGGTGCAGGGTCAAAGGTGGCAGATCCCAGACCTCAGGCTTGGATGTTGCGTTTGTTTTCTGGGGCTGCTGGAACAACTTACCACAAACTGGCTTAAGACCACAGAAACTTATGAGCTCACAGTTCTGGAAGCTGGAGGTCTGAAATCAAGGTGTCAGTGGGGCCCTGCGGGGGTTGCCGACAATCCTTGGCACTCCGGCTTGTAGGCCTGTCACTCTGATCTCTCTCAGTCGCCACATGGCATTCTCCCTGGATGCCTGTGTCTGTGTCCAGATTTCCCTGTTCTCATAAGGACGCCGGTCATCAGACTAGGATCTACCCTCTTCCAGTATGAGTTTACCTTCACTTGATTACATCTGCAAAGACACTATTTCTAAATAAGGTCACATTCTGAGGTTTCAGGTGGACATGGTTTAGGGGGGGTGGGATGTTATTCAATCCAGCAGAGACTTTGAGCATCTCCCTGAGCTCCTGAAGGGAGCCAACCTGCCTCACATTTTCGGAATTGCAAAAATCCCAGGATCCCTGTGTTTTGTCCCTCTGGATGAAGAATATCAGGCACCTGGCCATCCTGTCCACAAGGAGCTAGGAGCTGCGCTTCCTCTGATCGGACAAATAAAGCACCCATGTGCTGGGGGACATTGGCAAGTGCCCACTGCCCTTATCTCTCTGCTCAAAGCATGTGCAAAGGTACTGGGCTCTGAGATGCCAGTGGGCCAGCCTCTCTTCTCTGGTCTCTACATGACTCATCAGTCACATGGACATGATGAGGACAGTTGTACTTATCTAAATTTTGAGAATAAGCAAACTTTACGATGACAAAAATCAGAACAATGTACAGCAGGACCTAATGTAACATTGTGAGTCAACTGGTTGGCTCAGTGGGTTGGGCCTCTGCCTTCGGCTCAGGTCATGATCTCAGGGTCCTGGGATTGAGCCCCACATCGGGGTCTCTGCTCAGCACGGAGCCTGCTTCCCCCTGTCTCTCTGCCTGCCTCTCTGTCTACTTGTGCTCTCTCTCTATGTCAAATAAATAAATAAATAAATCTTTAAAAAAAAAATCAGAAGAGTAGCTACCTGGGGGTGGGCAGGAGAGAGTGCGCTGGTGCCCGGGAATGTTCCTCGTCTTCATCTGGGTGCTAGTCACACAGCTGCGTACTCGCATAAAATTCACTGAATTGCACACGTTAGATGTTTGTGCTCCGGGTATTTTATTGTATTCTATATCTTACTTACAAGTCAGGTATCCAGGCAGGTAGGAAGGAGGAGAGAGAAGCCAAGGGAAGGAAGAAAGATGAGTGCAGTGATCCCAGGCAGGCCTGGCTTCCAGCACGAAGTGAAGGTGTTTGTGCTTAGGCCTTTCTGCAAATGGTGGGCAGAGAGGCACCAGGGTCAGGACTTGGCAGCAGAAACAGAACGGAGGAGTGGCGGCTGGCATGCCCTTGTCTTAGCCGCCCCCTGCCCCAGGCCTCCACGGTGGAAGACAGAAAAGTGGAACTTCAGAGTCACATGTACTGTCTGTGTGACTTCCGGCACGTCTTCGCCTTCTCTGGGCCTCGGACTTCTCACCTGGAAAGTAAGGGCAAGCCTCTCAAAGAACTGTGAAGACTGAGACACTGGCAGGAGCCTGCTGCTCTTCCCCAGCCTCGCCCCACACGAGGATGGAGACCCCTGTGTCGGAGACCAGCCCGGGAGGGGCTGCCAGCTGAGAGGGACCAGAGGATCCCAGCCTCACATCGTGGACCCGGACTCATCTTGTTTCCTCCTCAGTAAAATGCCTTCCCTCCTGCAGGTGTCCTTTCCTCCACCCAGCCCACCTAGTGAGTGATCTCCGCTTTTCTTTGACTCAGTTTGCTCATCCCTAAAATGGGCAATGGTACCGGTGCCTGCCCCATCCGGTGGCTGTCAAGATGCAAGAAATTTGCACTCACGGCAAGGACAGGAGCAAAGCCAGGACTCGGGGGAGCTGATACAGCTATCCATGCCTACCTGCTGCCCTGCCGTGTGGCACCCGGGGGCCCCGTGGGGCTGGGCACACCCTTCGTGCAGGCGAATGGCAAGGGCACCCCAGAGCACCCTGCCTTCCGAGGCCACTGCCTGCCAGGCTGAGCAGCTCAGCTGTACCGGGGCCAGATGCATGGGTCTGCCAACCGCGCCAAGAGAGGCTGTCACTCGGTGGCACAAAGGCAGCTCCTCGCACCCGTGGTGGGCGGGGCCCGGGGAAGCGCTCCAACCACCTGGCTGGGCAACTGCTCCTGGGGCAGCCTGGCCCCGCGCCTGGGCGTCCTCCCCCCTGCACAGTGGAAGGACTGGAGGGGGCGGGGAGCGGGGAGGGCAGCAAGATGCCTAGATGCCTAGTGGACAAGGAGTAAGCAAGGGCCACAGAACCTGGAGGGAGGGTGGGAGGAAGACAGGGAGGTAGCACGGACAGTAGGAGAAGAAAAGGAGGGAGGGGAGAGCATTAAGGGGGAGCAGCAGACACTTAGCACCAGGCCCTGGCCTCACCTACTCCTCAGAGAAACTTCCAGGACAGATGCTGTTAGGATCCCATTTTACAGCCCAGGAAACCGAAGCACAGAGAGATTAGGTAACTGGCCCAAGGTCACACAGCCAGCAGGTGGCAGAGCTGAGATTCGAACCCAAGGCAGCCAGAATCCAGGCTTAGTCATCATGAAGGTGAAGAGGAGGGAAAGAGAGGAGGGGGAAGCAGAAAAAAGACTAGATCCCCAAAAAAGTGTGAGAAGAGGAGAAAAAGGAGAGGAAGGAGAAAAAGAGAAACAGAAGGAAAGAAAGCAAAGATGGAAGAAGAGAGATATGGGGGTGAGAATTAAGGAGGGAGAGAAGTAAGCAGCGAAGGGGGGAGGAGGCCTCCTTCCACCCACCCTCTCCCCTCCCCAGCCTCCCTCACACCCTCTCCTCAGCTGCAGGAGCTGTTTCCTGGGTCACACATGGGGCTGGGGACCGCCCTGACCCCCACGTCAGGCCAGGTTGGTCCTCTGGAAACAGCGGCTTCCCTGAGAGGGGCTGCGGGTCCAGCTGCTGCCCCAAGGCTGTGTTCTCAGACTCACACCATCCAGCTTCTGTGCTCCTTCGTGAGGCCGAGCCCTCAGCTTCAGCAGCAGGCAGAGCCGAGCCAGAGAAGTGGGTCTGCACACAACCCAAGGGCGTTCTTGCTCTTCCTCTTAAACCTATCTCCCAGGCGGGGCCGCCAGAGGCCCACCAGCCTCTCACAGGGGCAGCCTGCTGAGAACACAGAGGAGAGGAAGGGAGAGCCCACGCCCAGGGCTCAGCCTCCACCAAGCCTTCTATGGGGGCTACATTATCTAAAGAACAGCAGCTCCGAGCCTGGGGCAGTGTTGACTCCTCACTAGGACTATACGTCCATGGGGGCCCAGCTGGGTCTTTGGAGTCTGGGGGCCTAAGGTCTGGTCTGGGATGGCCTGAGATCCCTCTGAGATTGTCGCCCAATTTAATTCTGTGTGTTTCTGAACTTCTCTGGAGGAGACATTTTGGTTTCCATTAGCCTCCAAAGAAGTTAGATCTCCCAAAAACTCATTCTGAGACATTCAGCTCGAACAGTCAAACAGTGACTTAATGAATTGAGAAAATCACAGAACAGGGGGGCCTGAATCTTGGGAGTCTGAGGATGGGGGCCTGAAGTGCTGTAACCTGTTTATCTCTATGGCTTGGTACATAGTAGGTGTCCAGTAAATGTTTGTGAATGAATGAATGAATGACAGGGAAGACAGAGAGGACAGAGCAACAGGAGCCAAGAAAGGACGGGAAGATGCCCTCTTGATTTGATACTGCAGAACAAATCACCCCCAAACTTAGTGACTCAGAACAGAGTCATTTAGTAGGTCTCATGCTTTCCCTGGGTCAGGAATTTGGGACGTGTTTGGCTGGCTGGTTTGGGGGCTGCACTCATCTGAAGGTTTGACTGGGACTGCAGGATCTGCCTCCAAGGTGGCTCATTCACGGGACAGGCAAGTTGGCCCCAGCTGGAGGTGGGACTTCAGATCCTCGCCATGAGGGCCTTTCTTTGGGCTGCTTGAACGACTCCACGTTGTGGCAGCTGGCTTCCCCAGAGTGATCGAACCTGAGACCAAGACAGAAGCTCCAATACATTTCATGACCCAGCCTTGGAAGTCTCACTCTGCCATTAGCACAAAACCTTGCTGATTACACGGGTTCACTTTATTAGAACTAACAAGGGCCTGAAAATCAGAAGAGATCATGGGGCCCTGGCAGGGGCTGGAAGTCACAGAGAAGTCCAAGAAGCGAGAGGGAACCCTGAGGAAGTCAGATCCCTGCAGGCGACAGCTCTCCCGCAGACAGTGGCCCTGCTCTGCACAGAGCTGGGGTCAGGTTTCAAGTCCAGCACTTGAGCACACCGCCCAGACTCCACTTTCCACGTTCAGTCCTAGCCACACCTTCCCCTACAATCATAGCATCCAGACCTGCTAATTCCCATCAACTCTCTAAAAGCAATATGAATTCTCTTACCTGCAAGTCTGTTTCCGTTCCTTCCCCTGCCTTGAATGCCCTTCTCACTTTCTCTCCTCTCAGGCTGCCTCCTCCAGGAAGTCTCCCCCAATGCATCCCTAAATGTCTCGGCCACCTGCCCCAATCCCCAGTGCCACCCCAATGTCTATGTAGACCCCCCATACCATGTCTGCCTCCCCCCGCACCGTAAATGCCCTGGGTTGGAGGGTGGACCCACAGGTGCCCATCGCTGTGCGCTGAATGCATGAATGATGGCTGGATACATCCCACACACAACAGGGAGGCCCCTTGGGCCTCAGAGAGGCACTGAGGCATGGCTGGGCCTTGGCGTCCCCACTGGAGGATTGTTCAGGAGGCTCCTTCCAGCCCCAAGATTCTGCTATTATATCTCCCTGGAAACCTTCAACACACAGCACCTTGAAATTAGAAGAGATGGGTCAGCGCAGGGTTCAAATCCCAGAGCCTCCACTTACTTCACTTGCCTGATCCGGGAAATCATTGACCTCTCCATACCCGAGATTCCTCTGTTATAAAAGAGGCTAATGGTCTTCACCTTTCAGGGTAGTTGGAAGGGATGAACCCTAGGGCATGAGAGGGGCTCAGATCCTAGCTCCACCATGGGACTGATCACCTAATCTTTCACTGCCTCAATTTTCCCATCTACTAAATGGGGCCAGCTATATTTGAGTTCTCAGGTTGGGTCAGAAACCGCATTCATCCAGGTAAATGCTCTGCCCAGAGCCTGGCACACAGCAGATGCCTGTGGCAGCCATGGATGGGACACTCAGTCTCCCTTCCTGAAGAACGTGTCCTTCAGGTTCAGGGCCAGCAGTGGCAGCACCTTCAGGGTCCCCCTCTGCTTTTGAGTCAGGTCACACCCAGGCAATCCCAGCCAGTGTCCGAGCCAGCACAGGAACCAGGGACTGGCCATCGCTGCTGCCGAAGATATCAGGCTCCTATAGGGGGTGAACTCCTCTCCGGAGCTCCCTGCTAGGTTCCCATCAGCGGCTGAGGCTGTCCCCCTCTGTCCTCCTTCCGCAGGAGCCCTGGCCCAGCAAGCCTCTTATCGTGCCAGCTCTATCTCAGCGTCCGCATCTAGGGGTACCCAAGCGGACTGAGCACGCAATGCTGTGGTGGTTCTCAAAGTGTCCCTGGGAGGTGGCAGCAGCAGCGTCTCCCGGGAACCGGCTTGACCTCGACACACACACGTGAGGACTTGGAGCATGGCTGTCATGGACACCAGTGGCAGGATGGCCAGAGCGGGGCTGTGTTTTGTGGAAAGGGGAGAATGCTCGATCACAGTCTCACCCCCCAGGTCCCTCCCTCCCCCAAATCCAGAGAAGTGAACGAACAGGCCCCTCTCCCTACCCCACTCGGGGGAGGGGTCCAGTCCAGGCCTCCAGCTGGAGACTTCACAGGCTCTGGGTTTGTGAGGCTGCCTACAGCCCTGCCTTCTTCCCCCCTGCTCCCCACCCCTCCCTCTCCCTTTCCTCCCCAGGGGCACCCCAGCCCTCCCTGCCTGCCTCCTCTTTGTCTGCCAATCTGTCTCCATCCCAAGATGAGCCCTGGGCCTCCGCCAGCCAATCTGTGCTCCACCTCAGGACCTGGAGGGAGAGGCCTCTGGGCTCCCAACTGTCTCTCACTTACCCGGGGAGAGGTCCAGGGATGGTTTGTGTTACTGGCCTCCCAGCCCCAGCCTCAGCCAATGTAAAATGTGATCAGGAGCCATACTCTCCCCTCCAGGCTGCTTAAAGCCTCATCAAGTGACAAGTAAGAACTAGGGAACAGAGAGGTATTGAGGCTCGCCTGAGGTCACACAGAAAAAGGGGAGCGGCCAGGATTTTGATCTTGCTCTCTCTTTCCACCTCAGCACCCCCACTCTCAGGTCCCAGTGACAACAGTGAGGTGGTCATATGTGACAGGGATTCTGTTGGCCTCAAGGCCTTTGTGGGCTTGTCCTTTTCCCTGACACCACAGCCCATCAGAAAAGGCTCAGAGACAGGCTGACACTGGACAGAGCTGCCTTTGCTTTTCTTTTCTTTTCTTTTCTTTTTTTTTTTAAAGATTCCATTTATTCATTTGACAGAGAGAGAGATTACAAGCAGGCAGATAGGCAGGCAGAGAGAGAGGGGGAAGCAGGCTCCCCGCTGAGCAGAGAGCCCGATGCGGGACTTGATCCCAGGACCCCGGGATCATGACCTGAGCCGAAGGCAGCGGCCCAACCTACTGAGCCAGCCAGGTGCCCCTGCGTTTGCTTTTCTAACCTGGCAGGAGGGCAATGGGCTGGGGCCTTCGTTAATGGGTACCCAGCATATCCCCTGTCCAGCCCTGCCTCAGGGAACCCTGGAAGGCGAGGGCCAGAATATGAGTGGCACTAAGCATAGGCACGTTTCCTGAGCGCTATGGCAGGCCTGGTCGGCACAGCATCTGCAGACACCGTCCTGTGCAACCCTCAGCAGGATCCCATGACGAGATGTGCTTATTCACGGATTCATTCACGAGCCTCAGAGAGGCTGAGAGTCTGACCCCTAATGGTCCTAAATTCACCTGTCCATTTTACAGATGGGAAAACTGAGGCCCAAAGCAGTGGCGTGATTTCTTCAAGGACACACACCTAGTGAGTGTCAGAATCCGCCTTTTCTGGGCAGCTTACTTAATGAGAGCAATCAGAGTCCATTCATACAGCACGTCCTGGTTTGTGACTCTCATCATGTCTCAGGAAGGCAAGGGTTTCTGTTGTTCAACGGTTGTTTGGGGATTCCTATAGGATGTGCCAATTTAGTTATAAGAGCTTGATAAATATTCACTCATTTAATGCTCACAAATACCTTACAAAGCGGGTGTATTGATTATCCTGCTTTTGCAAACAAGGAAACTGAGGAAGCTTAAGTAATCTGCCTAAGGTCATGCAGTCAGGATTCAAATTCCGGCTGCTTGAGGTTTTAAGCATTAAGATGTCCTGTCCTTTAACAGCTGGAAAACCTGAGGCTTGAGGAGAGGACATGACTTGCCTACAACCCCTGTCTCCAGCCCAGGGCTGGCCCCCATCCTAGCAGTATCCTTTCTCGTCCACATTTGTCAATTAGCAAATGCTGACTGGGAACCTTTTTTGCAGGAACAACCCCAGCAGCCGCATTGCCCAAAACACACCCACAATACAGAGGGATGAACAGGTTCATGAGGGCACCAGAGGTGCCCATGGGGGCACCTGCCAGGGCACTGACCTACCCTGGGAATAAGGGAAGACTTGTAGAAGTCTGATCCTTGAGTAGAGTCTCCAAGTTCAAGGGGCAACTTTGCCAGGAGGACAGGGAGGAGTGAGGCAGCCCAAGCTGAGGAAGCAGCATGTGCAAAGGCCGGCAGTGTGAGAGAGAAGGCAAGTTGTCAGGAGGAGTTCCATTCAGCCCTGAGTGAGGGTGAGGACAGAAAAGTCTGAACAAAGAGGATGGCAGGAGGCCCCTGAGAGTATCGGGACACTGGAGTCCCAGCCACAAATCTGCCCCTGTGTCACAGAGTGACCTCAGTATCCCCTCCATACAACGGTGGAGGGTCAGTGTCTAAGCGCCCTGCCAGCTCCCGATTTCAGCTGATGAAGTCAGGGTGGATTTGAACAGGAGGATTGTTTGGATGGGAGAGCTGGAGGCAAGGAAAGAAGGGCATTCTAGCCATGCCAGGGTGGCTCAGTTGGTTAAGCGGCTGCCTTCAGCTCAGGTCATGATCTCAGGGTCCTGAGATCGAGCCCCACATCAGGCTCCCTGCTCAGCGGGGAGCCTGCTTCTCCCTCTCCCTCTGCCTGCCACTCCGCCTACTTGTGCTTTCTCTCTGTCAAATAAAAAAATAAAATCTTAAAAAAAAAAAAAAGAAAAGAAAAAGAAAGAAAGAAGGGCATTCTAGAGAGTCCCCTAGAAGCAAAGGTCCAGAGGAAAGAAAGTTCAGGGCAGGTGTTGAAAAAGGACAGGGAATGGCTTCTATCAAGTGTCCCCAGGATGGTGTCCATAGAAGAAAGCATGCAAAGAAGTCATATTAGTCTGGACTCTTCAGTCACAAGTGAAAGAAAGAAAAAGAAATTACTGATTTATATAACTAAGAAGGCCAGGTTATGGACTTCAGGCATGGCTGGATCCAGTGCTGACATTTTGTGTATGTGTGTGTGTGTGTGTGTTTAAGTCTTATCTATTTATTTGAGAAAAAGAGAGAGAGCACAAGCTAGGGAGAGGGGCAGAGAGAAAACGAGAAGAAAGAGAAAAAGGAGAAGCAGGCTCCCCATGGACCAGGGAGCTTGACAGGAGGCTTGAGGCTCGACCCCAGCCAAAGGCAGATGCTCAACCAACCCAGGCACCCCCAGGTGCTGACATGTTATTGTGAAGACCCTGTCTCGCCCTCCATCTTGATTTTGATTTCTTTTTTAAAAGTTTATTTATTTATTTATTTATTTAAAGATTTTATTTATTTATTTGACAGAGGGAGACACAGCGAGAGAGGGAACACACCCAGTGGGAGTGGGAGAGGGAGAAGCAGGCTTCCTGCTGAGCAGGGAGCCTGATGCGGGGCTGGGATCACAACCCAAGCCAAAGGCAGACGCCTAACAACTGAGCCACCCAGGCGCCCCTATTTATTTATTTTTAGAGAGAGAAAAAGCATGTGCAGGCACAATTGAGCAGGACGAGGGGCAAAGGGAGGGAGAATCTCAAGCAAACTCCCCACTGAAGGCAGAGCCCAACATGGAGCTCGATCCCAAAACCCTGAGATCATGAGCTGAGCCCAAACCAAGAATCAGATGCTCAACTGACTGAGCCACTCAGGCGCCCCTTGACTTTGATTTCTTCATTGTTAGTTTCACTCTCAGGGAGACTTTAACCTCATGGAGGCAAAGGTGGCCACCCATAGCTCCAAAATCCATCACACAAACGACACTTGTGGAAAAAAAGATTCTCAGACCCTTCCATGACATTATCCTGGACCCTTTCCTTTCCCTCCCATCTACCATTAAAGTCATCCTCAAATCTTATTGGATCTGCCTATAAAAGACGTTCAGAATCTACTCACTTCTTCTCACCTCCACTGATAACAGCCTGGTCATGCTCTTCTCTCTCTATTTTATTTATTTGTTAGTATTTGTATTTTATGCAGGCTCCACACCCAGCACAGAGCCCAGTGGGAGCTCAAACTCACCACCCTGAGATCATGACCTGAGCCAAAACCAAGAGTCAGTTGCTTAACCGACTGAGCCATTCAGGCCCCTGACTTCTATTTTATTTTTTAAATTGAGGTATCATGTTCGTGTAGATGAGACCACAACTGGACGTGTACATCCAGATCAATGAATCTTCACACAGTGAGCACATGATGTAACTTCCAAGTGGATCAAGATATAGAAGCCTGAGAGCACCCCAGGAGCCCCTCTCAAGCCCCCTCCTAGTTACTAATCCACTAATGGTATATCCCAGTCACCATCATCTGTTGCTAGATTTAGTGCATCAGTTCCCAGCTGTCTCAAGCTTTCAGTCTTACATCTCTCCATTAATGCAGTTACTTCCATCAATTCAGAGATCTTGTAAAATGTAAGTCAATAGATATTTCTTCTCTTCTCAAAACATTCACATAGCTCCCATTTCATTGGGTATAAAAGCCAAAGTTCCTACCACAGCCTGTAAGATCCTACAAAAGTGGGCACCTCCACCCCCTCTCACCTCCCCACCCCCACATCCTCTGCTCCATCTATACTCACTTCCTTCTGTTCCTCAAACACTCCCAGGCACATACGCACAGAGCTGTTGTACATGCTGTTCCCACTGCCTAGAATCCCCCCCCCCAGTTCCCATATTGTCATGGTTCCTTCCATCATCGCCTCTGAGTCTGTATTCAAATGTCCCCTTCTGACAGCTGCTCCCACCCAAGATGGAGTATCAGGGACTGGATTTACTCTACCTCTTGAAACAAACAAACAAAGCAAACAAACCAGGCAAAATATGAGATGAAAGTTTTCAAGACACCAGGCATCAGGCAACAAAGTGATCTCTGACAGATGGGAAGTAAACAAGATAAGCCCTATGATGGCCCCAACGTATTGCCTGGGAGGAGTTTCCAGATCCTAGTACAGGGAAGGGGAATGTAGGTGAAACCCAGAAGATTCCCTGAGTTAAGGAAATTTAGCAGAGAGTCCAGGAAGACCAAGGGGAACTGAATTTGCAGGACAGAGTATCAGAGAGTAGAGAGCTGATGATCCTAGAAATCTGCAGAAAGTATTAGGCTGAGCATGGGTTGATGCTTTTGTCTGATAATACTACTCTGGGTTGGGGAAAAAAACATGGGCAAAGACTAGATAACAGCATCCAACAGTCACACAGGACCAAAAATAGAGCCAAACAGAAAAAAATCATAACCCATGGAGCACTGGTTATGGTATTCAGGAAGGTCCATTCTCAGTCTTGGTAAAGAATTAACCCTTAACAGAGCACTGCTCTGAACTCACCCGACAAATCATAAAAGCAAGAATTGAAAGCATCAAATATTTCCAAGTAACATAACTGAATCTCAGAGCAAAATTCAAGAAAATATAGAAATATAAAAATATATAGCTTCCAAGAAAGGTAAAATTCACAGTGTTTAGCATCCATACAAAAATTACTGGGCATGCAAAGAAACAAGAAAACGTGATCCATACAAGGACAATAATGAATCACTGGAAACTGACATAGAAGTAGTAGACAAGAACATTAAAAGAATTATTAAAACTGTATTCTGTATGTTTAAAAGTTAGAGACCCATGGAAGACATTAAAAGATCCAAATGGAATTTCTAGAAATGAAAACTACAATGTCTGACATGAAAAATGTGCTGAGAATAATGGCTGACTAAACACAGCAGAAGAAAAGATGAATGAATTTGAAGACATAGCAAATAGAAACTTCAAAATGGAACACAGAGAGAGATAAAAATAATAATTATAAAAAATGAAAAAGAAGAGCATCTGGAGCTTTGGAACAACTTCAAGCAGCCTAATGTGTAACTGAAATCCCCAAAGGAAATATTTGAAAGAGAATGGCTGAGAGGTTCCAAATCTGATATAAGGTATAAACCTACAGATCCAAGAGGTTCAACAAATCACAAGCATAAGAGACAGAAATTGGGGCTCCTAGGTGGCACAGTCATTAAGTGTCTGCCTTCAGCTCAGATCATGATCCCAGTATCCTGGGATTGAGCCCCACACTGGGCTCCCTGATCAGCAGGGATTCTGCTTTTCTCCCTCCCCCACCCCGCTCTTGCACTCTCACTTTCACACTTTCTTGCCACATGCACTCTCTCTCTCCCTCTCAAATAAATAAATAAAATCTTTAAGTAAAAAAAAAATCTTTAAAAAGAGACAGAAAATTATCCATCTTAATCAAATTGCTCAAAACCAGTGACAAAGACAAAAATATTTTAAAAACAGAGAAGAACGGCTTGTTAAACAGAGAAACAAAGATCAGGATAATAGCAGATTTCTTGTTGTCAATTGGATAGGAGAGAAAATAGTGGAGCAAATCTTTTAACTCAATAAAAGAAAAAATGTGGCAACATAGAATTTTATACCCAGTTAAAATATCCTTCAAAAAATGAAGGTGAAATAAAAACGTTTTTAGACAAAGTTGAAAGAATTCCTTACCAACAGATCTGCACTACAAAAAGTGATAAATGAAATCCTTTAGACAGAAGAAAAATGATACCAGATAGAAATGCAGATCTATGCAAGTGAATAAAGAGCACCACAAATGTTAATTACATGAGTACATTTTAAAGATTTTTCCTACTATTTAGTGTCTTTAGAAGATAATTTACTGTTTCAACAACAACAATAATATTTTGTGGAGTTGTAACATCTACATAACTAAAATATAGGACAATAAAACCAAAATCAGGAAGAAAGGGAAGTATACTATTATAAGGTCCTAATATCACTTGATGATAGACTGAGGGCAGTTAGAGGTATATACTATAAATTTTAATGTAAACCAATGAAATAACAAAATGAAGAATTACAGCTAGTAAACCAACAAAGGAGGTAAAATAGAATAAAAAATGCTCAATTAGCCAAAAATAAGGCAGAAAAAATAAGAAAAATGGAATAAAGGGCAGATAGGATAAATGGGAAACAAATATGGAGCAAACAAATAGACTTAAATCTAACCACATCAAGAATCACGTTAAATGCAAATGGTCTAAACACCCTCAATTAAAAAGTAGGGATTGCCAAGATTGAATTAAAAATATATATATATATGTACCACCTACAAAAAAAAACAGAAAAAAAAAACAAAGAAAACAAAAAACCACTTTAAATATAAAGACACAAGTTAAAAGTACAAGGATGGAAAAATATACATACCATGCTAGAACTAATCAAAAGAACACAAAGTGGCTTAAACAACAGAAACTTATTTCCTCACTGGAAGTCCAAGATCAAAATATTAATAGGTTTCTTTCTTCTGGCGTCTCTCTCTTTGACTTGCATCTGGCCACCTTCCCACTGTGTCCTCATGTGGTCCTTCCTCTGTGAGCATACATCCCTTATGTCAATTTGTGTATCCAAATTTCCTCTCTTTTTTTTAAACATTTATTTATTTATTTATTTGAGAGAGAAAGACCTCTCATGCACGCAAGTGGAGCCCCACTTGCAGAGGGAGAGAGAAAATCATAAGCAGGCTCCATGCCCAGCACAGAGTCTGATGCAGGCTGAGATCATGATCTGAACCAAAATCAAGAGTCAGGTGCTTAACTGACTAAGCCACCCAGGGGCCCCCAGATTTCCTCTTGTAAGGACACTGGTCAGATTGGATTAGGGCCCATCCTGAAGGCCTCATTTTAACTTACTTACCACAATAAAGGCCCTGTCAACAAAATGTAGTCACATTCTGAAGTAAATAGGCATTAGACCTTCAAGTTTTAGAGGGACACAATTCAGCTCATAACAGGAAGGGAAGGGAGAAAGGATGGGGGGAAAAGAACACTCACAAATACACTCAGAAAAAGAAAAGCTGACTTTGAATACCTAGTCTAGAGAAAGCCAATGTTAAATCATTGTGAAATTTTCATGATCCAATTCCTAAAAGAATCAGAATATATATTTGAGGGGGGAAAAAAACATTGGGGGGCTGTTTAATATCAAACAAAGTGTATTTCAGAGCAAAGAATTTTACCAGGGATAGATATAAGGTTATTTTATAATGAATAAGAGGTCAATTAATCAAAAGCATCTAATATTTTAAATGTTTATGTCCCTAATGGGCAGAGATTCAAAATACATGAAGCAAAAACTGACAAACTTGCAAAAAGAAAGAAATCCACAATTACAGACTGGAATTTAAAATCTCAGTGACTGAAAGAACAAACAGAAAATCAAATGTCACCTAGGAAGGTGTCCTACCTTGACCATCAATTTTAACTACAATCCCTCACTCCCTGCCCATCTCTCCTGTACACACCACCTTCTAACAAAATATTTATTTTAATTAATTTATTTGTATAATGCCTGGAACAGTGTCTGACACTTTTTTTTTTAATTCTCAAAAAAAAATCTGTTGAATAAAAACACAATTTGAAAGACTGTTCATTGCTGTTATTATGACTAGTATTAATGTGACTTTGCATGTAGTCTCGTTGTTTTAAAGATTTTATTTATTTTAGAGAGAGAAAGTGAGGGAGTGTGAGCGGGAAGGCGGGGGGTGGACAGGGAGAGGGAGAGATTCTCAAGCAGACTCTGTGCTGAGCTCAGAGCCCAACACAGGCCTCAATCTTACAACCCAGAGATCATGACCTGAGTGGAAACCCAGAGTCAGCCCTTAACTGACTGAACCACCCAGGCACCCTGCGACTTTGCATGTAGACTTTATTGTGATTTCAAAGGTCAGAACCCAACAAAATCAATATGGGAGCCCCATATTCCTAGAACATAGGGGTGGAATTTCAGAATGTTTGAGGAAGATGCATAGAATGTCAGTAGTCTAAAAAATCAAAAGCCTACAACATTAGAATTTGGGGATGTTCAGAGCCAGAACATCAGAATCAGGGATGAGGGTTGACAAGGGATCTAAACCTGGGGATGGGGGGTGGCTTGGAGGGGGGATTGTTCAGAGTCAAACAGCATTTTTTTTTTAAATTCCTCTGCTGGTTCTGAGTGTCTCCTAATAGTACCCATACAGAGGTATATACCCAGCTAACTAACTCAGCTCAGCAAAGGGACTGAGAAGCTAGCCACCCATGGCCTCAGGGGCTGTGGGAATGAGGGGAGTGAGGGGGGCAGGGTGGGGAGCGAGGCTGTATTTCTTATTTCTCCCATTTAATTCAGCTCCTGCTCACAGGGCCCCTTCTGGACAGTGGGCCCATGAGGCCTTTCAGTCACGCAAGACTGGAGGCCGTCATTATCAGAGGGAACCACCACTTCCCGCTCTGCGGGAATAAGGGGGAGAGGCCACAGCCTACTGAGACCTGCCCATCCTCCCAAGGAACCATACCCCACAGCCCCAGGCTGGCTAGGGAAGCTGGGTCCTAGGGAGTGGGAGATACAGTGCAGAGGGTGTCCATCTCTAAGCCCAGGAGGATAGCCTTCAGTGCCCCTGCAATGTGGCCTTCTGCCGGGGGTCGCAGTGGGAGGGGTCCAGCAAGGGGAGCCCGAGTCTGCACACATCCTGTTGTTCTGCTTTGTTTTTATCCACAGCTCTTATTACCCACCAAACCTCAGGTCTTCTGTGTTTACCTTACTTCTCATTCCTCTCCCAAACCAGATCGTGAGTTGATGAGGGCCACCAACAGCTTCTGCTTTGTTCACGCCTCACCTCGTGGGGCAGCTATGGATTTGGCCCACGGCAGTCTTCCATCCCTATTGCTGGTGGACTGCATGGAGGAAGCGGCTTCTTCAGCCCCCATGCACAGGGATTCTCCCAACACTGGGTGGGTCACAGCCTCTGTGAGCTGAAGTGAAGGCTGAAACCCCCGCCCACACACTGGCATGCTGGGGCGGAGGCTCCCACTCCCCCACCCCCGCCAGGACCCCCAGCCCCAAGCTCTTTGGAGGCCACAGATTTTGAGCCCACACCCAGGTTCTACCCCGCTGCCCAGGAGAGAGATGAAACTCAAGGGCCTCTTAGCAGCACCATCTTTAACCCATCCATTTTCAATTGTGGCCCTGTGCCCATCCAGGGAAAACCATAGAAAACACTAAGAACCAACACTTGTGAGCACCTGCTTTGTGCCCGTCCCCTCTACCACGCCTGCACACAGAGCCCTTCCCTGACACGCAATCTCAGGCAGTGAGTGGGGAGCATTTTCCTGAACCCCATGCTGAACCCCTTGCCAGGGGCCTCTACAACAGCCTCGGGTTTACCCTCCATTGAGGGAGGCCCCTGCTCTCAACATTACCGGAATCAGGCTGCCTTTTTGAGGCTGGGTCAACTGCTGGCAAAACCCCAGGAAAACGCACAAAGAGGCACGATTTATCAGGCAAATTCCCGGGGACTCTCCCTCCCACCCCTCCACCCCCCCCCCACACCCATCCACCCCCACTCTTGCCATTGAAGCCTGCAGACCCCCAAGCCGAGAACCAGGCGTTACACACCTGGGGTACAGGATGGGTAGCAGGGTCCCCTCTTTTTTGGACACTGCTGGGAAGGCCCCTCCCCATTCCTCAGATTACTGCTGTGCTTCGCGGCCCCCCTTCTTAATTACTACCGCGCTGCTTAATTGGGAGGCCCCGGGAGCCTGTGCGTGTGTGTGTGCGTGCGCGCGCGCGCGTGTGTGTGTGTCGGGGGCTCGGGGGGCGTCACTCCTCACACATGGGGCGGCCGGGTGGAGTGGGGGTGCTGGCTCCCTGCCCAGGAGCGAGACCCCTCCCCCAGCCCCCCGGCCGCTGGAGGATTGTGCAGCTCAAACAGATGGACGGAGCCGAAGGGGCGGGGGCGCGCTGACGGGGTGCGAGACGGCAGCGCGGCGGCCGGGCCTCCCGGCGCCCTGACAAAGGCGGGGGCCGGCGGCGCGGGGCGCCTTATCAGCGCGAGCAGACCGGGCGGCCGGGCGGGCGCCCGCGGCCGGCGTGCAGGCGCACAAAGGCCCCGGGCCGCGCAGGGAGGGGGGGCGGGGGGCGCGAAGATTAATTGCCCAATCAAGTTGTCGGCGCGGGGCGGAGGCGGGGCCGCGGCCCCTGGGGACGCGGGGCGGCGCATAATGAAGTGTGCAAAAAGTTAATTTGCTCTGCGACTCGCTGCTCGCCACAATCAAAGACGGGCGGCTAGGAGGGGAGGAGTGAGGCGTGTGCCCCCCCGCCCCAGCTTGCGATCGGGGAGCGGGTGGGAGGGGGGGGAACCGGGCACCCCCCAGCTCGGGAGGGCAGCGGAGGTCTCCAGACGTGCTTTCGACCCCCCACTTCCGCCTGCAGTGTGTCCCCCGAAGGGCCCCGTCCAGTCCCCTCGCCTGCATGCACAATGGTTGACATTTCTGGAGCGCTCGCTCTGTGCCGGGCACCGCGCCAAGCGCTTCCTGGTGTGATCTTCTTTGGTCTCACAACCTGAGGAGGTAGGGGTAGTGAGCGGAGCATCCCGTTTTGCGGAGGAGGAGCCGGGGGCACAGAGATGCTAAGGAAGTGCTCCAAGGTCACACACAGGACCCTTACAGAGCCGAAAATAGCACTGTGGCAAGTGTCAAAGACAAAATACACCAGACAATGCGGGGGATGGTTTTACTCAAGCTACCGCAGTAGGGAGCGCACGGGAGATCCCAAGATCAGATGTCTGGGCAGGGGGCGTTTGCCATAGATGGACGGAGCACACGGGTTATAAGTGGGGAATTCAGAGCTGGGATTGCCTTGCAATCAGCCAAAGTCTCCTTGGTCAGCTGAACAGGAAATGTTTGCTTCTCCTTCCAGATAGGACAAACAGATCTAATCTCAACTGATCAACCAGGAGACAAAGAATGGGATGAGGGTCTTTAACCTTAACAGCAGGTTCAGGCAAAAGGAGAAAGGTCACAGGCAAACAACGGAGCCAGCCATCCAAGTCTTAGAAAGTCCTGAGAAAGATGGACAAGAGTCTTATCTAAGTCAGATGACGAAGGTGGTTGCTGGTGGTGCACCATTTTTCTAAACATAGTAGTGGGATTTCGGAAAACAAAAGGTTGGAGGGATTTCTTAACCATCGCTGTCCTCTAGGAGCACAGCAGGGCTTGGGTAAAGTTTAACATTGTCAAAAGGCTGGCTGATAGCCTAGGTAGAGGCCTGGTACCCTGTTAATAGCATTGCTGAGTGGCTCTGAGCCACTGCCTGGTGAAGGACTCATTCCCCCTGGAATATAAATGCCCTTTTAGTCATTCCCCTGGGCATGCGACTTTGGACAAGTCATTTAACCTCTCCTCCATAAAATGGGCCTGATAGTATCCCACCTTATAGAATACTATTATCAGTGAGAGCTCAAACAACAGCACAAAGCAAAGCACCTGGGACGTGGTAGTGCTCAGTTAATGTTAGCTGCGAGTACTACTATTTTCTCCAAAAGTAGTGGTGTCAGGATTTGCAGTCAAGCTGCATGCGTTTCAGAGACAGCAAGCTCACCACCAGGTACACTGCCAGATCTCCACATACTGATTCAGTCCTCAAACTCCAAACACATCCCAAACCAGTGGCCCTGGTCCTGGGCATGCTGAGAAGAGACAGACCAGCCCGCCCCAGGCAGCTTGTCCTGTGAGGCGGGCCAGTCCTAAATGGACAGTGGCACAGAAGACACGATGGCCGTGAGAACTTAGGGGAGGCACCAAACCTGGGTTTAGGGACAGTTTGGGGGTCCTGGAGGTTGTGTCCCAAATGTCTGCAGACCAGCTGGCACCAAGGAACAGCTGCCCCAGCCCCTCCCCTCTTCGGACTCCTCAGGAAGTGACTTCCAGGATGGGTCCACTGCCTGGCACCGACTGGGAGCTCTTGAGTCCTGGTTCTGTGACCCCACTGCCCAGGCCTGTCTCTGGGCCCAGGCAGGATCAGGGGATTAGGCAAGGAGCCCTTGAGGGTGACAGGAGCCCAGCTTGCAGGAAAGAAGAGGCAGGGTTACAACCAAACCAAGATTTATGGGCCCCGATTATAATAATGAAAGAAAGAAAGAAAAAAGGGACGCGTGTTCGGCAATGCCCAGGGACCAGGACTGCTGCCCTGTTACCAAAAATGTCGAAGCTCTCGACTCTGCAAATTAGCATAAAACATGCTGTTTTGCATCGATTTGCATGTCATTTGCATGCTAATGACTTGACGCCACAATGCACCCAGTCCCCTAAGCAGCTTCTGGCCCTTGCTTTTCTCCTAGCCCCTACCTCTTGTCTTGCATGGAGAAAACCAGGAAATCTGGGTTCTAAGTTAGGCTGGGCAACTCATCCCTGTGGGGCCTGGGCTAGCTCCTGCCTCCCTGTGAGTCTCAGTTTCCCTGACTGTGAGCCGAAGGAGACAAACTGAGCAAGGGTTTTCAAATTATGCTCCAGTAGCCCCCTTGGGGGCTGCAGACACAGAGACGGGGAAGCAGGTGGGGCGAGCGCCCCCCCCCCTTCCATCCCTTCCGAACAGCTGGGGCTCTGAGTAAAATTTCTCTTCAGCAATGCAGAGCTTCTCTCTTAAAAACAAAGACCAAAAGTTTACAAACAAACAGACTTAGTTATCTCCAGCAAGTCTTTTTAGTACAACATTCTCTAAAGACTTGAATAGCACTAACAATCAGAGTTAAAATACACAGCACTTAGCATGTGGCGGACCCTGTTCCAAGCAACAGCTACACGTAGCTCTACCTTGACACAACCTTGGACATATCCCCATTTTATAGGTGGGTAAAATGAGGCACCAAAAGCCTGAGTAACTTAGTTCAAAGAGGCAGTCTAGCTCTAGAATTTACATGGTGAGTTTAGCTGGGTCAACTCTTCCATTATACAGATGACATTGAGGCTCAGAGACGGAAAGGGCATTTCTAAGTATAGCAACTGAACTGACACTTGAATCTTACTTGCTGCCTGAGCCCTAGGTTCTTTGCCAGGGGAAGGATGGCAGGAGACGGGAGGTCCGGGGTTTCAAAGATGCTTGAGACCCTTCTCTCTTGGTCCAATGGACTGGCCAGGATGAGGGGTGATTTCTTCCCTGGCCACCCACAGAGCCTGCTTCCTCCTCCTCAGCCAGCCTAGTACCAGCTGCTAGACTTCAGGGACTAGGCTCCGGAACCAGCCCCTAAATCAAGCCCCTAAATCACCAGCAGGCTAGTGAGAGCACCAGGTGTGCCTGCCAGAGCCAGCACACAATGCCCTGCCCGGTTGTGCAGGTGGAGGCACCACCGAGGGGGACTCCCCTGCAGGGGGTTGGGGGTTCTATCTCCTCGGAGGCAGCTGTGCCAGGCCAGCAGGTGCTCAGCCCCCACCCCTTGGGATCCAGCTGGGAAACCCCCAGATGCAGAGATGACTGGCCTCCCTGAGCAGTGCCCCACGGGGAGCCAGTCATCCCTCTCTCTGTTCAGTGTCCCTGGGTGGCACCCTGGCCTTTCTCAAGCCCCTTCCCCATGGCCAACCTCTCCCTCTGATCTGCCACATCCCACCCTGCTCCAACCACCCTGTCCTTCTCCCAGCCCTTCCTACACCCCAAGCTCCAACCTGCCTCTGCACCCTTGCATGTGCTGTTCCCTCTACCTGGAACACCCCGCTTGGCCCCTTCACACCCTTCTGGTTTCAGCTCAGGAGCCCCTTCCTCAGAGAGGCCCTCACCAGATCACCCCATCTAAAGTTAACTGCCACTGCCTCCCCCCCCCCCCCCCCCCCCCCCCCCCCGGTACTTAACCTTGTTTCCTTTTCAGCCATTATCACAATCTGAATTATCTTGTTTATTTATGTGCCTCCTCCTGTAGTGCGGGTCTCCACCTCTAGACTCTCACTCCAAGAGAGTCAGGACTGTGTCTGTCTTCCAGAAATATAGTTCTCAATAAATATTTGTGGAAGGAATGAAAAAGGGGGGGGAGAATAATAGCTGCCGCTGATTTATTTGGTGAGTGTCGGTCTCCCCCTCCCCCACCCCTCCCCACAATCTCAGCTCCACGGGAGGTAGGGATCGGTGGTGTTTTCTTCGTGGCTCTGATCCTGGGAGCTAGCACAGCTCCTGGTACAGGGTAGGTGGTCAAGAAATATCCATTGCATGAATGAGCGAAGTGTGCAAGGTCTCTGCCCAGGGAGGCAGGAGACGTCGGTTCCTTTGCGGCAAGCCACTGATGGGGTATAGGATTCTCTCTGGGCAATTTCCTTCCCTCCAGGGACTTCGGCTGCCCCATCTGAAAGCTGGACTTTGGAATCCCTGCCACCATCGTGGGGACTATGGAGTGTTGGGGGCAGCTTACCTCCCTCACTCCCCAGGGGAGGCAGATGGGGCAAATACCAGGAGGCAAGGGACCAGCAAGTCTGGATTCTGACCAAGACATGGCTACCAGGTGGCTCTGTGACCTTGGAGGAGTTACCGTCCTTCTCTGAGCCTCTATTTCCTCATTGGCCCCCAAGAGTACTGCCCCTGCTGCCCCAGGGACTGTTGTGAGGATTAAAATGAGAAAATGTATGTGTGGACCTGGCACATAGTAGGGGATTTAGAACCATAACCTTATTAACTGCCTCTGTAGCTAATCCTGTCCCATTACTTGGATTTCCCAAATAATCAGAGCAGAAGGGAGACCTGGGATGAGGGAGGAGGGGTGGGCATGGTTTGAGTTCAGTGTCGGGACTGACGGGGAGGATGAGGCTGGAGAGGTGGGTCAGGGTGAGATCAGGCAGCCAGCCCTGGGAGCTTAATGGAGATGTAGCCTTCATGGTGGAAGCAGAGGGACCTACAGAAGGGTTTTACAAAGCAAAGTAAAATGATCTGATCCGAGTTTCAAAACACTCCCTCGGGCTGCCAGGTTGCCACTATGGCTGGTAGTTTCCCATGCTCGCTACCTCCCTTTCCCTTGGTATTAGAACCCCCAGACAGACCTGGGCACGTGGACCCCAAGACCAGAGAGACCACAGTTCCTAGGCTCTCGCCGTGAGGTGGCCATGTGTTTCCATTCCAACCAAGAGGAGGTAAGGAGACTACCATATGCAATTTCTGGAAGAGGTCTCTGTGGGTTGCGGGGAACATTCTTTGCCTCTTCCTCCTTCCCTTTGACTGGAATGTGGACATGATAGCTGGAGAATGTGCAGCCATTTTGGACCAAGGTGTTGAAGATGGTGGAAAAACAAGACAGAAGAAGCCTGGGTCCCTGGGGATTGAGGAGCCATCTTGTCAGCCTAGGGCTGCCTGCCTCCAGACTCTTCATAAGAAAGAAACTGGGTCTGTCTCCTTAAATTACTCTTCTTTCGGGCTTTCTGCCACACCGGCCAACTCCAAAACAAACAGGTCCAGTTAGCACAGATGATCTTGGAGCTCTGGAGCCTACCTTGAGGTGTACGAGGCAGAGGACTCTGCTGGTCTTCTACTTCTTGCTCACATTAGCCCTGAAGCTCCTGGACCAGGCTGACCAGCTCAGCCCCCCTGGCTGGCATCCCTGACTAGACTTGGCTCTGACAGGTGCAGAGCTCCCCGGGGCCTGAGACCAGAGATCTCACCGCTGTCCTTACAGCTTTGAGGGGCAGGGCAGAGAGGACAAGGACAACGGCAGGACGGCATTGTCTGTCCTCATGGCCCACGTTCAGCCCCTCGTTCCCCACCCTCCACATGACACCCAAGAGACCTTCTCAGTGTCATCTCCTGATGCCACAAATTCCATCTTGGTGCCTTCCTGTGTCCCCCACCCCAGGACCTTCGAGATGATGTCCAGTCACCTCTCTGGCACACAGGGTGTTGTAGAATGTGGCCTGATTCTTCAGCGCACAGCGGCAAGTCAGACTCACAAACACAAATCCCAGCTCCGCCTCTTCAGGGCTCTGCCATGGCACGCAACTTGCTAAAGCGTTTTAGGTCTTCATTCCCTTATCGCTGAAAGGGAGATGATTACAACAGTGGCTTCCTGTTGTCGTGGGGCTTCAGTGAGTCAGTGCGACACTTCCCGGCATTCACTGCTGTGTAACAAGGCTCCCCAGTGTTGTAGTCAAGTTCCTCGTGCTCACAGACTCAGAAGGGCCGAGCACCCTGGAGATGGTTTCCTTCTGTGCTATGGTAGCTGGGACCTCTGCTGGAGAGAATCGTTGGTTGGGGGCCAGAATCATCCAGAAGTGTCTTCCCGGGCATGTCCGGCTAGTCATGTCAAGACTAGTTCAGCAGAAGCTGTCGGCTGGAACAACTACGTGTGACCTCTCCTTGGGTCCTGGGCTTGCTCACAGCGTGGTGGCTAGGTTCCCAGGGTGAGTGTCCTCTGAGACCCAAGCAGAAGGGACATGGCCACTTCCGACCTGTCCTCAGAAGTCACTTCTGCCACATTTTGTTCCTGGAAACAATAACAGGAAGAACATAGACCCCACTTCTTGACGAGAGGAGCATCAAGGAATGTGGAAGCATCACTTCAAATGGCTTACACAATGCCTGGCTCATCGTAAGCATCCAGGAAATGTTATAATCACATCAGGGCTTGGTGTTCTTTGCGTTGAAACAGTCGTATCAGCTGACCCTAGGCATAAAGGGGTTAATGCAGGAGGCACCAAGAAAGGTCTCTGGAAGCTGACAGCCCCACTAAGTCAGAACCCGCCCCAAAAGATAAAGCTTGGATAATAAGAACTAACATGTCTTGGGCACTGACTGGATGCTAGGCACTGAGCCAGAACTTCCCATGCATGATCTCATGTAATCCACAAAGCAATCCAAGGGGGTAGGTCTTATCATTATGCCCATTTACTGATGAGGAGTCAGAGGCTCAGAGAGGCCAAGGGTCTTGCCCAAGGCTGCACAGCTAGGAAGAGCCACTGGCAGGATTTGAACTCAGGCAGCATGCTGTCAGACCTAGTCCTCCCTTCCCAAGATGAAGCTGGGCAATAGCCAGGCTGCCAGGTGGAGCAGACCGTCCTGACTGTTTGGTGACAGACAGGGAGGGCTTGTACTGCTGGACGGAGAGCCAGGACCAGGAGGTTTGTCAGCTGTAAGCCCACAGTCACAGGCTGGGGGAATGGGGCCAAGACCTCCGTCTGGAGGGACAGAGGAGGGAGGGGTAAAGAGAACCCAAAGAGCAAGGCAGAGTCCCCTCCAGAGGCAGCAAAGCTCAAAGGGATGGTCACTGGTCCCCCACGTGGAGCAGAGCTCAGCTGGCTACTGGAGGTCAGGAGGCCTCAGCTGTAGGGGAGGATGAGGGCGGGGAGGGGAACGCCACTCAATGCGACAGCCAGAAAAGGTCACAGAGGGGACTCCTAACAGCACTGGGTCTGTAATGGCAACCCACACACCTGCAGGGGCACCAGACGGCTCTCCCTGGCGCCCTCTGGCCTTGACTTTTCTCCTCTTTTTGACGACTCTCTGTCCCCAGCTTCTCTCCTTATTTCCATCCACCCTCCACTTCCATTTCTTCCTTCTTTCCTTCTATCGCTTCTTCCATTCCTTTCTTTTGTATTTCTCTCCCTTCTTCCTTCTTTCCTTTCTTCTTCCTTCTCTCCTTGCCTCCATTCTTGTCCCATTATGAGATCTCTCGGGCAGGAGCTCCCCCAAAGGCACGGGGAAACCCGGGCTCCATCTAGTCATGACCATGGACTTCACTGAAAAATGAAACATGACTCATAAGCCATCACAAAACCAGTCCTAACAGCACCACAGGTCTGTGATGACGTCCTTCGTCTCTCCCGAAATCAGATAAGGGATGTCCTCTCCTCCCCGCCCCAAAGTCAGGGGGGTTGTCTCCCAGAGCACCTGAGTGTTCCTGAGTATTACCGGGACGTGGCTTCTAGGGCACTGGATTCAGAACGCGCTCACTTTGGACTAAGTGCAAGCCCTTCTGAGCCCTGGTTTTCTTGGCTGAGCAACCTCATGGGTTGAGCAGAGGGTAAGACAGACGCCCCCCACTTGTACTCCGTCACAGGAGTGCTTCCGCCCTGCCTAGTCCCTTGCTGGCACGGGCCTCTGACCTTTCTCCCAGGCCCGTGGGGCAGAGCCAACTCCCAGCTGATGTTGGCAAGAGGCTGGGAGGGTGGACCGGCAGGCTGTCAGGGCCGGCCTTGTGCCCAGAGAACCTTCTGTGCCACTGTTCCTCGGCCAGGCAGGCCCAACCCACCGGCCACTTCCCATGCCCCTGGCAGGACAGGACTGTAGGCCCCTCCCCTCTTGCATCTCGCTCAGCTGACCACAGTGGCCACCCTCCTCCCTCCAGGCCCTGGAAACAGAAGTGGCCAATATAAATGCAAATTCACTGCCGTCCCCAGTCTCAGGCTGACAGCTCCAGCAGGTGCTGCAGACTGGGCACAGGAGCCACACCGGCCCAGAGGAGATAAGGCCCTTCTGGGCCACCCCCGCCCCCAGGCCCTGCCCACTCCACAGCCTGTAGGCTCCACAAACACCCCAGGGAGCCCTGTTAAGGCTGCCTGTTAAGGCCTGTGATGAGCATGCATGGCCCATCCCACCCCCCAACCTTGCTGCAATCAGGGAGGGCCACAGCCTGTCCTCAAATCGTGAGTATGTTCCCCCCTCCTGCCCTCTCAGGAAGCAGGCTGGAGAAAGCGCAAGTGACACGGCGTGGGGTGGGGGGGTGGGGGGTGGCTAATTTCTCCCACCATCCTCCTCTTAGTCCAGAGCATTCCTTTGTGTGAGTTAGAAACAGGCAGCCCTTCTTCCTGGTGAGTGAAAGGCAGCCCTTCCCCAGGGCTCCTGGCAGCCTCTTCATCCCCAGTGGGGCACCCTTGAGCCCAGCACAACCTGCTCGTCCAGAAGAACAGCTCTTGGCTGGACCCATCTCCTCTTTGGGACGTGGTTTCTCCTCTGGCCCCGGGAATCACCCAGAGAGACCTCCAAGTGTAGCACAAACCTACTCAGGTTGAGCCCCCAGAATTGGACAGGGCAGCCCCTTGGGTAAGACCTCTTCCAGCTCCAATTTCCTCTTATCCTTCCATTCCTGGGTCCCAGACCTTCTGACCCACAAGCCACAACTTCAAGAATGCTTAACAAGGGAGCAAGGCATCTCTAGCTGAAGCAGCCCATGATCCACATGAGACAGTAGTTGGGGTAGGTTTGGGGTCATGAGCAGGGCTCTCGAATGGCCCGAAGTCCAATTCCAGTACATTCTAGCTCCAGATCTAAGATCATCTCAGAGAAGCCTCTGCCAATGGTCTGATAGGGAGTAGTCCCTTCCCGACCTCCAGAGAGCCTATCATACTGCTTGTTGGTTTTTTTTTTTATGGTGTTTATCATTATGTGAAATTGTCTCATTCATTTATGCCTCCCGTGGCTACTCTGTCTCCCCTCTCCCTCTTTAGAACTCAAGTTTCTACAAGAGGAGGCACTGTCAATCAATAACTCCTTCCTCAACACTTTCTGGGAGGGGGATCATGATGGATCCCCTGACATAGGATTAGCATAAGCGTTCAAGACAGCCAAAGGTGCTTAGCAGAGAGCCAGCACATCGATAAGTGTCCAATAAATGCTAATGGCTGTTGTTATCATTATCGTGTAAGGGCTGTGGGTGCCCTGGTCCCAGGATTTCCAAGTCCTGACACACCCTCCCACATATCCCAAATCCAGCCCCACGGCCAAGTCATCCTCACCCAGGTATCCACCCCAAGACCACCGGCAAACAGCTGCTTCTCTCTACTGCTCAATGTCCCTTTGTAAAGTGACGTTGCATTGCCGGGAATGCCACCAAGTTGCTATGCGTGTCTAGTGACATCAAGAGGGAAACACACTTTTTGTCCTAAATATGATTTCAATACTACGAAAACCTCTGACGGGCCCCTCTGGATTACCCGGTCTCTGAATGGGATGGCCACACCCTCCAGAGCCCCAGCACCCTCCACCTGGAATCCCAAGGCCCCCTATCTCCCCAACCCCACCCACCCATGTCTTAGGGTTTTCGAAGGAGGCATTTCCATTAAGGCAGAGTTTCTCAAAGTTTCAACCTTCCCAGGCCCCGCCGGCATTCTGTCTGTATTTCATACAGTTTCTTTTTTTTTAAGAAAAATTTTTAAAAGATTTTATTTATTTATTTGAGAGAGAATGAGTGAGAGCATGAGAGAGGAGAAAGTCAGATGGAGAAGCAGACTCCCCAAGGAACTGGGAGCCCGACTCGGGACTCGATCCTGGAAGTCCCGGATCATGACCTGAGCCGAAGGAAGTCGCTCAACCAACTGAGCCACCCAGGTGCCCTTTCATATAGTTTCTTAACATATTTTCTTTAAATTGCCTCATTAAAAAAACAAATAAAGCCAATTCACACTAACGGGAAACTCTATAGCATGGCCATTAATAAAAATTAGCATCGATTATTATTAAAAGAGAATATGTAATTATCATCATTAAAATACATGCTTAAGTATTAAAATAAATGCTTAAGTATTAAAAAGTATTATCTGATACCCCCAGCAAGATGGGAGTGCTGATCTAAAGTTTTCAAGTTCACGAGATGAGGGTTCTCTGGGGGACTTTTTAAAAAATTATTATTATTTCTTTGTTCATTGGACACACGTTTTCTGAGAACCTTATGTGCCCAGCCCAGGTGGCAGCCGCTGTAGGAGACAGCATTTCCAGCCCTCAGCACACAAAGGTCTACTTGAGGCAGCAAGTTACAGCCTTCCAAATACAATTAATTCACAGAGAATTATCACCCAGAGACTCATCACCCACGCTGGCTTCATGGGGGGCATTTCTTGGCTCTTTTCTCTCAATACTACCTAAAACAGGTGTCTTACCTATGGGGGTGTGGGAAGGAAGAGAGTGAGTAAAGTCTGCATCTGCCAGGTGACCATCTCCAAGCAAGCTGTTGAAATCAAGATGCCTGTGAACTACTCCCGCTCAAAACACAGTCTCCAGGATCCCCTACCCAGTGCCATCCACCTACTTTGCAGATTCCACACTCTTGGGAGGGGCAGTTTAACACACCGGCATATTGTTTTCAGGGAAGGAATCAAAAGTGAGACCTCTGGCAAATTTGGTAAAATGTATCCCTTTAACTGGATGGGCAATTTCTGTCCTAGGACTTGATCTAGAAGAAATCATCATGAATGTGGACCACAACAGCTGCAGGATGTTCTGGGCAGCACTGCTGGTAAGAATGAAAAGTTTTGAACAAAGTGAACGTTCATCAATAGGGGAGTCCGTAAGTAGACAGGATTGTCCACGTGACGGGAAACTGTGCAACCATTTACCAATGATGCTGTAAAAACGTTCATGCTATAATATTAAGTAGAAAAGTAGCTCCAAAACGGAATGTACAATCTGTTCCTTTTTAAATGTATATACATAGGCATTGTAGAAAGATTGGGATGGATTTGGGCTGGAGAGGATTTCTTAAACAAGAAACAAAAAGTCCAGACCAGGGACGCCTCAGATGGCTCAGTTGGTTAAGCGGCTGCCTTCGGCTCAGGTCATGATCCCAGCGTCCTGGGATCGAGTCCCACATCGGGCTCCTTGCTCAGCAGGGAGCCTCCTTGCTCAGCAGGGAGCCTGCTTCTCCCTCTGCCTCTGCCTGCCACTCTGTCTGCCTGTGCTCACTCTCTCTGACAAATAAATAAATAAAATCTTAAAAAAAAAAAAAAGTCCAGACCACAAAGGCAAATATTTTTTTTTATTTTTTAATTTCTTTTCAGCGTAACAGAATTCATAGTTTTACACCACACCCAGTGCTCCATGCAATGCATGCCCTCCACAATACCCACCACCAGGCTCCCCCAACCTCCCACCCCCCTGCAAAGGCAAATATTAACACATTCATCCACATTAGAATTAATACTCTGTTCAAAATTCACAATAAAAAAGGGAAACGATAAACCACAAGCTGGGAAAGGGAGAACAGTCTGACAAAGATTAGTATCCAAAATATACAAAGAGCTCCTACAAATCAGTAAGACCAAGATAATCAAAAAGAAAAATAGGCTAAAGATTTGAACAGACATGAAGAATAGAAAACATGAACCGCCAATGAACACACACAAAGATGTTCAACATCTTAGTAACTAGCAAAATCCAAACTAAAGAGTTTGTTTTGTGTCCACGAGATTGGCAAAACGTACAAAGCAGGACAAATTGAAATTTGATCACTTACGTAGAACAAGGATTCCTTGGCACTGGCGATAGGGGGTCAATTTGTACAACCACTTTGAAGAACAACCTGGCATTATTTTGTACTTAATCTATAGCTCAGTGATCCCATTCCTGGGGATGTTCTAGAGAAACCTGTTTGTGTGCACAGGGGCCGTGGGCAACAAGGCTCAAACTGGCCAGACTGGGCCCTTCCCTCAGCCCCCTGTCCTTTGGCGCCTGCTAAATTCTTCTTTCTTCTGCCCCATCCCCTGACTTTCTATGGATGAGGTTGGACAATGCCTTCCCTAGGGCTGGGCCTTTAACTCTCCCACACTGCTGGCTGGTGTGACCCAGCCCTGTTGGCCAATCCCTGGGCAAGCCAGAGCCCATGCTCATCATCTGAATGGAAGCAGTGGGATAAGCTAGAGCTATGGGGTCTGTTCTGGGGACCAGAGAGAAGCCAAGAGCACTCAGGGTGTTAGGAAAAGAGGTGGCAGGGTGACAATTCATCCAAATAATAGACTCTTCTGCTTCAGTACAAAAAACAGGCAGCTCCATATAAACCAATCAGAAGCATCCAAGATACTCGCCAAGGGGAAAAAAGCAGGCAGAGCAGCTACCATTGTGAAAAGGGGGAAGTAAGGTGTGTCCATACTTGATTACTTTGTATGTGTATAAAATGCTTCTGAGAACAGGAACTTTGGAAGAGGGGAAGGGGTGGTTGGGGGCTCAGGGCTGGGGAGAGGCTTCACTGGTCCCCTTGTGTACATTTTTATCTTGCATATTGCCTGTGATCCTATGGAAGATAAATAAAGTAAAAAATGGAAACAAGACACAGTCACAGGAAATACAACACATATGTGACTATTATAAGAGGTCATCTGGTGACATAATGCTACTTCCGAATGATTAAATCAGATTGGTCTCAATTTCAGTAAAGTCTTTTTCTTTTCTTTTAAAAAAATGTTCCAGCCAAGTTTTTCCAGTTTTAGACTTTTCCTTGGACCGCTGAAGAGCCAGTGGCTTCTTGCATTGTGCCTGCTGGGCCAAATGCGTGGAGTAGATCCGTTCATCACCCATGCCCAGCAGCCCTTCTTTCCCCAAGGGCTACCCATAGGTACGAACTCCTCTGACTTAAATCATCTATTGAGTTCTACCCTGGGGCTGCTCTTCAGCTGGAGTGAGTCTGAGGGGAATTGGCATGACTCTCCCCTTACCCAGGAGCCAAAATCACAAGGTCACTTTCTAGACCTCAGTTTCCCTTTGGGCCACATGGTGTGTATGTGTCTCTTTCCACCTAAGCTACTCTGCTCTGTCCTACCCCTCACCCCCTTGATAACTCTTCTCCCGCCACACTGATTCCTTGTTCTTCAAACCCCCCACCGTGGTCGGCAGAATTCCAAGATGTCCCCCAAGATTTCCAGCTCTCCTCTCCTCCCCCTGCAGGTGTCTAAGTCCAGCAGAGTGTCCTGGACTGTGGACGTGATGGTGTTTACTCCTGTGATCAGGCCATAATATATGGCACAGGTAATCTGACTTGTGACTTACAGAACTGTGAGCTAAATAGGTGCTGTTTTAAGCCACTAAGTTTATGGTAACTTGTTACATGGTAACAGACACACAAATTAACAGACACACACACCAGGCCAGCTCCACTCTGGCTTTAGTCTGATGGGTCCCTCAGTCTGGAAGGCTCTCCCCACAGATCTCGACAGGGCTCACTCCCTCCTTTCACCCAGGTCTCCGTTCAAACCTCACCATCCAGAGAGACTGCCCTGATCACACCCTGTAGAGGAGGACCGCCCCTCATTTGCAATTCCCCCTCCTGCATTATTCTTCTGTATGTCTCTTATCACTACCAGACATTACAAGGCTTCGGCATCATCGGAATAAACTTTTTTAACGTTTTTTTTTTAAGATTTTATTTATTTATTTGACAGAGAGACAAAGCGAGCGAGGGAACACAAGTTGGGAGGGGGGAGCAGGCTCCCCACTGAGCAGAGAGCCCGATGCGGATTCCAGAACCCTGGGATCGTGACCTGATCGGAAGGCAGAGGCTTTAACCCACTGAGCCACCTAGGCGCCCCCAATTTTTTTTAACTTTTTACTTTGAAATAATTTAAAACTTACACAACAGTTGCAAGCACTGTACAAAGAATTCCTGCATCCCCTTCACCTAGAACCTCCAAATGCTTTTTTTTTTAAGAGAGGGAGAGAGGGGTTGGTGGGAAGAGAGAGAGAGGATCTTAAACAGGCTCCATGCCCAGCTTAGAAGCCAACATGGGGCTTCATGTCACAACCCTGAGAGCATGACCTGAGCCGAAATCAACAGATGCTGAACCGACTGAGCCACCCAGGCGCCCCCCCAAATATCGACACTTAAACACGTCTGTGTTATCATTCTGTCTTTGTATAGAGATTTTTTTTTCTGAACCATCTGAGAGTAAGTTGATGACCTGATTCCTCCATTGCCCCCAAATATTTTAGTCTGTAGTTCCTACAAACAAGGACATGCCCATGCCTGAGCACAGCAAAATCGTCAAAATCAGGACATTGACACTGATAGGTGGCCACCATGCAATCTTCAGATCCCAGCCAAATACCGCCAAATGTCCCAATAATAACATCTTTTACAATAAGCCAAAGATTCATCCAGAAATCCTCACTGTATGTAGTCGTCTTATCTCTTTTGTCTCCTTTCTTCTAGAAGAGTCCCTCAGGTTCCCCTTCCTTTTCATTAGCTTGACCTCACCAGGATCATAGGCCAGTTACTTCGCAGAAGCTTCCTCCATTGGAGTTTTTCCAGGGGCTTCTCCTGATCAGGTTTAGGCTTCGCCTCTTTGGCAAGAACATCGCGGAAGTGACAGGTGCTCCTCTCTGTGCGTCTCACCTGGAGGCATAAGCTAGTTTGCCCTGTCACAGACCATGCCACTTTGGTGCTCTCTGATTAAGGTGCTCTCTGCCCTGTGTCTCCCCAGAAAGTTACTCTCCTTCTCTTTGGAATGAAAACATTATCGTGTGAGGAGATGTTTGGAGACTATGCAGATACTCTGTCCCCAGCAAATTTTCACGGAGTAGTTTTCCTTTGAGCAATTGGGTCAATTACACCATAATATTTCCATCCTTCCTTCAACGTTTGTTATTAGACATTCTACTGCGAGAAAGCGCTTTCTGTTCCTTCACGCGAGTGTATATATGTATGTAGATGAGATCAGCGTGGATCCATCGGGTCCTGTTTTTATTCAACGGGTTATAATCTATCATCATTACTTATCAGGATGCTCAGATTGTCCCAGATTTGGCCAGTCACTCCTCCACTCTTCTGACATGTTCCCAAGCATGACTGGAGCCCTTCTGCTCACTTCCTAGCACGAGGAGATGTTTCGGGCTCCCTGTCTACCTTCCAGAACTCAGCCCTCAAACCAGCCTTCTTTCCAAGGAGCCCTGTTTCCTTGCAGTGGAGGCTGCGGTACTAACACGCCAAGATCTGGGTGCTGGGAGCACTCATTGCCACATGGGTGGGCGTGCTCCTGGGCTCTTTGTGGACAGAGCTGGGGAATAATATGGACTGTGTGACGCCCCAACACACGCACATGCACACACACGCATGCGTGTCTGCCTGTTTGTACAGGTCCAAAGCTGGGAGTTTAACCCACTCCATTCCAGCACCACAGGGTCACCGCAGCCTATGCTGTTCCATGTTTGTATTTCCTTCGCTGACAGAAATCTGGCTCTCCTTTTCCTTAGTATATTACTTATTTGCTCATTCCCCCGTCCTACAGAGCCACGGCCTCACTCAGCTGCCTTCCCGGCTTGGCCCCACACCTGACCCTGCACCTTCAACAAATACTGAAAAACCAAAGGAGGAAGGGGGAAAGAGGAAGTTGAATTTGTTTTTTTGGTTTTTTGGGGTTTTTTTTAAGATTTTATTTGTTATTTATCTGACAGACAGAGATCACAAGTAGGCAGAGAGGCAGGCAGAGAGAGAGAGGAAGGGAAGCAGTCTCGCTGTAGAACAGAGAGCCCGATGCAGGGCTCAATCCCAGGACCCTGGGACCACGACCCGAGCGGAAGGCAGAGGCCTTAACCCACTGAGCCACCCAGGCGCCCCTGAATTTGTTTTGAACGAGTGATATATTCGCTTGGCTCAAGATTTTAAAAAAAAAAAATTTTTTTTTAAGTATACAGTGAAAATTCTCCCTGCCTGGTCTGGCTCTCATCCCAACCCTGCTCCTCCTTGCCACAGGAGACAAGTATTACTGGTGTGTTACATACACAAGCTAATATAAACTATGTTTCAGTTCTCCTCTTTTCCGCACAATATTCCTCACCTTCCTTTTCCTTGTCAATACTTCTTAGAGATCTTTCTGCATTCATACATGAAAAGCGGTCTCATCCTTCTCGTGGCTGTAGAGTATTTTCTGGGCTACTTCATTTATTGAATCAGATTGCCAATCATAGACCTGAATCTAAGATTTGGTTAGGCCAAACAAGACAGCAATAAGGAAACTTGAATGTCTTCATTCCACATGCGTCTAAACACATCCATAAAATAAATGTTCCGAAGTGGGATCATTGATGTGATCTTATGCGTTTTTTTGTTTAACGCTTTCAGGTCTGTCTCCCCTCTTAGACCAGGAAAGGGACTCTGTTCAAGTCACTGCTGTTTTCCCAGCACCAGGAACCACTCAAATATGGTAGACACTCAATAAACACGTGTTCAGTAAATGAATGAATGACCAATGTTCTCGGATTCTGCAGCTGACTGTCTCTAGGACGTGTGGGGCCCTCGCTGTGTGCTCAGAGCTAGGCATCATTGTGCCAACTTCCCTGGGACGAAGGGACTGCTTTGACAGCCCCACTTTACAGATGAGAACTCTGAGGCCCAGAGAGGGAGCACAGCTAAGCTGATGTCACACAGCGAGTCAATGGCCAAGCCACAGTTACCTCCCAGTGAGCCAGACTTGGCAGCCACTAAAAACCTCACCTCCTGTTCTCACTAGGTCTCTTCTCTCCCCACACACAGCTCAGTTGTCCAGCCACATGGACCCCTCGTCTGTCCCATGCGCCTCCCTGGAGCTATCTACCTCTTCTCAGCCTCAGCCCTACCCTCAGCCCACACAGGACAGGACCAAGGAGAGGAGCTGTCATTTCCATACAGCTGTCCCCGGGAGCCAGCCCTGCCTGAGCCCCCCCAGTTTCCCTGAAAAGGCTGAATTGTCTTGGCTGTTTGGGGGGCACCTCTCGGCACAGGCCGGGCTGCCTGGGCAGGGCCTGGCTGGGCTATTATCCTACATTATCTCACTCCCCTGCTCCTGAAAAGAGCCAGTGACTGCTCATCCCCCTCAGCCCTCCCCTGCTCGCTCCTGTCTTTTACACTTAATTACCTCACTCATTACCCCGAAGCCTGCAGAGGCCGGACCACAACTGGGGCGTGAGTAATCCCCGCATCACACACCCAGCCAGCCGGCCAGCAAGGAGCAAATTGCTCACACTGCCCATAAATAAAGGAACAGGGCCCACTCAGGCCTTCGGAGCAGAAGGACTTCGTGGCTGCTGCCGTGAGGGGAAGGCATTGGCCCCAGCTTCCCAGTTGGCCTTTGCCAGCCCTGGTGAGATGGTCTCCACCTCCCCCACCCCAGACGGTGACCTTGAACTTCCCCAGGCCACTGAAGACACAGCTCAGTGCCTCTGACAGATGAGACAGCAGGGGCCCACACCCCTTCCTCACCACAGCCAGGAAACTGTCCAAGCACGGCTTCCAGGCTTCCTACGGGACATGACCCCTCCAGCCTGGCCTCACCACCTTCACCCCTGGCAGTGAATACACTGCCGGTCCCCCGTGTCCTCTTTTCCCCCCAGCTCCTCTGCACATACTACCCCTTCTGCTTCCCAAACACTCTTCCTGAGCACCCAAGAGCCTCCTTAATTCTTACTTTCTTGAAAGGTCACCTCCTCTGGAGAGCCTTCCCTGATTCCTCTGGGCTGGATTAGGGACTTCATGGACTTCTCCCATCAAAGCATCAAGCCATGACATTGTCACTGTCTTTTTGCTTGTGTCTTTGAAGCAAGGACTGAGTCTTCTGCCTCTTTTTGTCTCATGCCCCGCCCAGGTCCTGGCATATGATCAGGTCAATTACTAAGTGCTAAGTAAACATGAGTGAGTTTATGAGTGAGTGAAGGAACAAGTGAATGAATGAGGTGAGAAACGGTGAACTACACCCGCTGAATGAAGGAGTTGGGTTCCTGGGCCCTGTGGCGTGGCCTCCTCCCTCCAACACTGCAGGCTCCTACTGTCCCCGGCCTCTGAGCACATCAGGTTGGATGAGTGGGGAGCTCTCTGGGGCTGCAATGTCCTTCCCTCAGACTCCTCCCCTTGAATCGCCCTGGAAAACACCAGCTTCTCACTTCTGGCATGAGATGGTCCAGCCTCGGCCCAAAAGTAGCCTGTACCCCCTCTTCTCCATCGACTCAGGGGCCTCTGCTGATTCACCACTTGTGTACCACCGCAGGGAGGATGGCACAGGGGTGGGGTGTGTGGTGCTCTTCTCCTGTCTGGAGGACTTCGCCTTGTCCTCTGGGTGCCCTCCCAGATCCAGGACATGGGAGAGAACTTGGGAAGGTGGCAGGGAGGGAGTTCCCCAAACCTGAGAGGCCCGAGTTCCTGGAACCCTTTGCTATCTGGTAAATCCTATGGACCCTTTCTCAGAATAATGCCCTTAAGTTAATAAAATAAAATGCACAGTCTTACAAAGGAAACCAATTCCATTGAACAGTTATCAAAATATGAAAAACAAGTTTGCATTACAGTAATCTGTGTATTTCTTTGTTACACATTATAACACAAGATCTGGCAAATAACTTGTCATTTCCAAGTCATGATGAGTGTAAATGATAATTCAAGGTATCCGGAATGTCTGTAATGTGATAAGAAAATATCTGTGGTTTCCATTAGTGACAAAGTCACTGGTCCTGCTAATACCACTACATTCATCACTGAAAGAATGGTAAGTTTCAGAGTAAGGCTAGTGGAATTAAAGATGTAATACTTTTTCTATCCAAGTTCACGGCAGACCTCCTGGATTCTTTCTGTGGAGCCCAGGTTAGGAGCACCTGGGACAGAGAATGACAAGCATGCCAGGCACATGCTCACTCTTCCCTTCCTGTATCCTGGCAGACCTCCTTAATCAATTTCAGCAGTCTTTCCCACGAAACCCAAGCTCAGTTCTTGAATCTGTCGCAACACAGACTCCAGGCAACTGCTACCAACCAAAGCGGGCTCTTGAGCCGTCATCGATTGGTCATTTCTGGGGGGCAGGGGAGGGGCAGTGCTCTTGGGAGCAGGAGAGGGAGGAAGAAGGGGTAGCGACAAGAGGTCTAACAACAGTAGAGGGAAGGGGCTTGATGGCAGCTACGTATTGGTTCACATCATGAACATGTATTGAGACTTCTCTCATTGGTGCACATCATGAACATGTATTGAGACTTCTCTCTGAGCCACATTGTGCTAGGAGCTGGGAACACAAATGCGAACAACCCCAGACCCCTGCCCTTAGAGTGGAAAGAATTGAGTGTCTGCATATCCCCGAGGGGCCATCCCGGGCCAGATGGATGGAGTCTGTGGGATTTCACTCAACCTGAGAAAAACATTACAACTTGAGTTTCCAGAAAATGACGGGCTGCTGAATCATCCAGGATCCGTGGCAGCAAACATGCTTGAAGAATCTCCCAAGGGGGTAAGAAACTAGGACTGAAGGCTTCATAACAAGAAAAAAAAAAAAAAGAAAGAAAGAAAGAAAGAAACGCCCCCCCAGGGTGCTTGGGTGGTTCAGCCGGTTAAGCCTCTGCCTTCAGCTCAGGTCATGATCCTGGAGCCCCACTGAACAGGGAGTCTGCTTCTCCCTCTCCCTCTGCTACTCCCCACCCCATATTCTCTCTCCCTCACTTACTCACTCTCTCTCTCTCAAATAAATTAATTAAAATCTTAAAAAAAAAAAAGCCCCAAATTGGGTCGAAGCCCTGATCCAAGGGAAAATTCACTGGAACACTGGCGGGGGTGGGGGGCAAAGGGCAGAGAGGGGTGGAAGGGGGCCTGGAGGCCAGAACTCACACTCCTGACTCTGACGCTGGATGCTGACACTCAGACCTTTGTCCCTGCTGCTTCTGGATACTCAATGTAGAGGATGCCACACTCCAGCCAGAACGGCATGGAGCTACCCGGGGGGTGTCCGAAAAGGTCACCCGTCCACTCCAGAGAGCAAGAATCAGGTGCTTCTGGGGCCCAGCTCTGCACTCAGGACTTCCTATGGATTGTCTCTGTGAATCATCTCTGCTCCCTGGCAGGCGTGTGCTGTGTTTATCAATGCCCATTTTACAGATGAGAAAGGTGACACTAGGAGAATCTAAGTCATTTACACTTTACACCATTCTTTGCGCTGTGCCACAGAGGTGGGCCAGCTGGATTCGGAGGAGATCATTATCCACTTTGAAGCTGACCAAGGCAACTGAGCCCTAGGTGCCACCAGCCCTGGGACCTCTAGGCTTCCAGACTGAACCTGCCACAGTATTGCTAGAATGGGTTCCCTGTGTCCCAAGCAAGGTGCTGCTACATTCTGGACTCTACACAAAAATCATTTCTGTGACCACCCCACCTAAAACACCCCCTATCCCATTCTATCTTTGCCCCATGCCACTTGTCTTCTGTTTTGCAGACAGGAAGCTGGCATTATCTGCCCACTTGTTTATTACCTGATAGCATAGTAGGACATGAGCAGCGTGAAAGCAGGTCTGTCTTATTCACTGCTATGTCCCCAGCCCTTGCCACAGTGCCTGGCACATAGTAGATTCTCAATAAGCCTCTGCCGACTTACTAGCTGTGAGCCCTAGGGCAATTTCTTAACCTCTCGGGGCTCAGTGTCCTCCTTTAGAAAATGGTTATGAACATACTGTATACCCCCCCAAAAGTGATTGTGAGGGTTCCACAAGCTCATGCATGATCACAATCAAGCGGACCTTTTAGGCAGGCCCTACGATGCGCCAGGTGAACAGGATTTCCCTGTAGGGCCTTGGCTGTTAGAGACACAGGAGTCCAAGAGAAGATGCTCTCTGGGGCTAGAAGAGAATGAACCTGGAATTAACAATGGCTGGCATTATTACTGAGCACCAACTCTGCTAACTGGCATCCAAAGCACCTCTCCTTCCCCACTTGCTCCGTAAGGTAGGTCCCCTTGGCACCAATATCCCCATTCGACAGTCAAAGAAACTGAGGTACAGAGAAGACAGGTAAGTTGCTCAGGGTAGATAACTTGCCAGTAAGCAGCAGATGTGGCATTTGACCCCAGGCCATCCAAGCTTTGAGCCCCCCTGCTCCCCAGCCCTCCCGCAGCTGGGGTGAGTTGGAGGAGAGGCTGGGAAGGTATACACTGGGGCAGGTGGGTGCTCTGAATCCTTGGGAGTCTGTCCCCCCCACCAAGTCTGGGGTCAGGCACAGGCCAATACGGAAAGCCCCTGGCCTCTGCACACCTGGGCCACCTCCTGGCTTTCTCCAGAAGCCGATGGATCACAGCTGGTGTGTAAGCAAAGGCAGGGAGTGGGAAGGCAGAACTGGGGGTGCTGAGAAGGGCCGATTCCTCTGTGCCAGGAGCCCTGGGAGCCTGGAAACGCCAACTCGGCAGATCCAACAGCAGTCTCAGCATCTGCCACTGAAGGTTCTGGGCTCGGCTGGTGGGGAAGAGAGGGAGGCAGGCGAGGCCACTGTAGGGTGAGGGAGGTGGCCTTGATGTGGCAGGCAGGAGCCTGAAAGTCCCAGAAAAGGAACTTCCCTGACCCATGCTTCAGACAGGGCACAACTTCTAGACGGGGGTTGTGAGGGTATCGTGCTGATATCCCAAAGGCTCTTCAAGTAGAGCGTCCTATTATGCTCCAGGCCTCATACTATTATTTAATGGGAGCTCTCACTAGTTTCAGTTTACAGAGGTGAAATAGAGGCACAGAGAGGCAAAGCGACTTGCCCAAAGCAACACAGCTTGAGGCGTTAAAACTTGGCTCAGGGTGACCCAGACCCAAACTCTGAACCATGTCACTTGCTTTTATGTGGGGCACAGGTGTGGGGGTCTCTTAGCCACTTCACTCCCCTTCTAGAGGTTTCAGGGAGCCCCTTAAGGTGTGACCTTGTCAAGGACAGAGGGTATCGTATTAAGAAACACCTCCACCTTTAAGGAAAGACACTTTAATGAGGGAATGGTGAGGCCTGCGATAGGATAGGGACTCGATTATCCCCAAAGGCAAAAGGAAATCTTGAGGGCTGAAAAATCAACCCAAACTCAGGCCAAAGAGGACTAGGGTGGGGGGGGGGGTGTCATGAGGAGGTTTTTCACTCAACAGTCTATTCCTTCATTCATTCAAGAGATACAGTCATTGAGCCCATTTATTTGCCCAGCACTCTGTAGGTGATGGGGTGTGACAGTAAAGGGAGTGGATCTGGGCTCCCATTTGAGGAGCATTCAGCCCTGGAAGGGGGAGGAAGAAGGAAAACCCCTTTGGAGGGCTCTCCCCTACCTACCCCAGCATTGGCACCTTTGGCCCTCTTAGAGAGAAGGGCTCTATGGTTTAAAATCAGAGCTCTGCAGCCAGATCAGCCTCGTTTGAATCCTGACCCCTAGCTGGGTCTCCTTAGGCAACCATCTTGCCTCTCTGAGCCTTGGTTTCCTCTTCCGTAAGATGGGGACATCACAAGGGCCCCATTTGGCCCTGGGTTGTGGTGGTTGAGGTGATGGTTAAATGAGGTAATCTACATAAAGGGATGGATTTGGCTCCCAGCACATAGTAAGTGCTCAATAAATGTCAGCTAGCATTATTATCACGTGGTTTTCTGAAATGTGCTCCTTCCCACCACGTGTCATGTCTGTCCTGGGCTAGATCCCAGGGTCAAGCAGAAGGGTGGGGGGAGTGATAGCAGAAAGGGTAACTAGCCAGGAGGGAGGAAAGAGTGCTCTAGGCAGCAGGAACAGGTCTGCAAAGGCCTTGAGGTGGGAGGCTTTGAGGGAAGAGGGTAGAAGCTTCAGGAGGGTCTGTGATATGGCCACACACCTGACCTCTCCAGCTGGCCCCTTCCTGAAGCCCTGAGACTCTGAGCTCCTATGCCAGTGAGGAATGAAGACTGAAGGTTGCCAGGGCCTTGGCCATGGGAGAGGAGGCAGTGGGACTGAGCGGTCAGAGGCCCGCCTCTGGAGCAGACCGCACTGGCTGCGATACCTCAGACAAGTCACTTAAGCCCTCTGGGCTCTGCTTCCTCCTCTGTAAAATGGGGCTAACCATCGTGTCTGCCTGAAAAGGCGAGGATTCACTCAGGTAGTATTTGGAGTGTACAGATCAGTACCTGGCCCAGGGCCTAGAGCCCTAAGTTTATTCATTCTTTAAATGAATAAAATAAAGAAAAACACGTGTGGCTGTGATAAGAGGCCTGCCACTGGGCCCTCCTCTGGACTGCAGGCACTGAGAGTGGGGAACCAGGGCATGGCCGTTCTGCCCAGCACGGGGCTCCTCCACAGAAGACCTTTGCCCTGACCAGACTGCCCTGGACCCACACAGCTGCCTGAGGCTCTCGCTCCACCATCTTCCTTTCTCCCATCTCTCCCTTCACAGGGGCCAGACTCGCGCCCTGGCTGAAGGGAGCCCTCTCTTCTCCACAGGTCTTAGCTCCCATCAAAGTCTGTCCCTCCCCCTCCGCGTTCACACCTGCTTCCCAGAGAACCAAAGTGGCCCAAGAGAAAACCCCACACCCATCAAATTCCAGAGGACCCACTGTGTGCCCTGAGGGCAAGACCACCTCTGTGAGTCTTGGGGTGTAGAGCTTCACCCTTCTCCTACCTTCTCCCCTCTGGCCCAGAGGAGGGCCTGGATAGAACACACTGGAGAAGCAGAGCCGCGTAAGTGATGCTTACCAGAAAAAGGGCCCCATCAGCGTGCAGTGAATGCATTTGTGGCCACTCTCCTCCTTGGAATTCATACAGAATTCCATTATCGGCTCTGGACAGCAGCTCAGGGACTGTCTTGTCTCATGCCCATTTGACAGATGAGAAAGCTGGAGCCCAGGAAGTGGGAGCAGAGGGAGTAGCGCTGGGGCTAGAATCGGGCTGCTGACTTTCAGAGCACTGCTCCTTCCCAACCACAGACAGTGAACCCTGCCAACAGGAGGCCTCACGCCCTCTATAGATGTGCAGAGGGAGCCGCAGGCAGGGGGCCCTTTTGCCAGCTCCCTGGACCAACACAGCCCTGAGACCCATACCCAGACACTAGTAGCTACCCTCCCTCCTGACAGGCAGAGCAAGGCTGAAATGGGGAGGATACCAGCGCAGACTAAGGAGGGCAGGAGGGCTGAGCCTGCAGTCCCCACTAGCGAGACCCATTATATAAAGCCCAGGACTCCTGGGGAGGCAGCCAGCAGGCCACATGGATCTCGGACCCTCCCCAGCTCCTCCACGCGGTGACCTTGTGGTCTTGAACCCGTCATTTCAGCCCCATGTGTAGAATGGGGCATAACAGAGTCTTCTCCCATGAGGCCATGGTGAGGGTTAGATGAGTGAAGATGTGTAAATTAAAATAGTCAACAATTATCAAGTCAAGTTACTGTGGAACTGCTCTGTGACAGGCACTGCTTGAAACATTTCACAGGTACATTATTATGTAATCATCACCCTTGTGAGACAGGACCTGTTAATACCCCCATTTTACAGATGAGCAAACAGAGGCACTGGGAACCCCACCACTAGTGAGTGGCGAGAACTGAAAACAGCCTGTCTCTGAATCCCTCTAGCTAAATCCCCTGGCGAGGCCCGCTTCTGTGGAGGGCAAGCGTTTAGAACAGTGCCAGGCACGCAGAGCTGCCCAGTGATGCTGCTGTTGGTAGAACAATAATTATTATTGTCGCAGGGGAAACTTGCCACCAGCAGCGCTCTCTTCCCAAAAGTCAGAAGAATGACTATCCTGATGTGTTTTACAAAATCTATCAGTTCTTCTCCTTAATAAGAAGGGAATAGTTAGCAAGTGCTCAAGGTAAACGTTTGTTGAACCGAAACATTTAATGGTCGTTTTAGAAAACATGAAAAGAAGAGGGGAGAAAACCCATAGGCCTCCCATCCTTCTTTCACTTTTCTAGGCATGTTTATTTTGGTTTTTAGTTGCAAACGGGCTATGAGAGATTTCTGGATTCTACGTCCTTCACTTAACATGATTCCATGAGCCCTTCCCTCGTATGACGATTTTTACTGACTATAGAACAGTCCATCTCACACATGTCTTCTTCACAGCCCCCTCTCCATTTTCTCTTGTTTGGGGCTTTTATTCTGGTCTCTGATGCTGCAGCGAACATCCCTGAGATTAAAGTTCTTTACTTATTTAATGTGATTTGGAGACATTAGTTTCTCATAGTGGATGTTCTAGAACCAGGAAGTCAGTGTTAGGAGAGATTTAGGGGACCAAAGTCCCTTCTTGGTGTCCCAGTGATGAAGCTGTGATAGCCGTTGTGTATTTCATCCATGTTTCAGGCCTCCCTACCCTGTAGGTATTCTTGAACCTCAATTTCTGGGCCGAAGGTTTCTTCTTCTTCTTCTTCTTCCTCTTCTTTTTTAAGATTTTATTTATTTACTTGACAGACAGAGATCACAAGTAGGCAGAAAGGCAGGCAGAGAGACAGGAAGGGAAGCAGGCTCCCTGCCAAGCAGAGAGCCCGATGCAGAGGGGCTCGATCCGGGGCCCTGGGATCATGACCTGAGCCAAAGGCAGAGGCTTTAACCCACTGAGCCACCCAGGTGCCCCAAAGGTTTCTTCTTATCTGCTAAAGGTGCCTAAGCCACCTTCCAACCAGAGGACAAAGACCTGGGATCTTATGCTCAACCTGGCACTGGTGATCAATAGGACCTTGGAGAAGCCCTGATGACAGAGAGCCCAGTCCCAGCTCTGTCTCTAAGCCACTGTGAACCCTCAGAGTCTTGGAAAACTCCCTGGGTTCAGTGAAACGGTCTCTTTGTAGGAAATGGGAACAGTAGGACTGACAGGCAGGCAGAGATGAGCTCATGGGCACCCAGGTGTCTTTTTTTTATTCATTTGAGAGAAAGAGCCCACAAGGAAGGGGAAGGGCAGAGGGAGAGGGAGCCCAAGGCAGTCCATGATCCCCAGGACCCTGTGATCATGACCTGGGGCCGAAGGCAGATGCTTAACTGACTGAGCCACCCAGATACCCCTGACCCAGGTGTCTTATCTACCACACTGGACTACGCACGTCTAGAAGCAATCTCAGCACAGATGTCACCTCTTCCAGGAGACCCTTGCTGGCCACCCTGGCTAGGCACCATCATTCTCCATCCCCTCACCCAGTATTATGTTCCTCACAGCACTGAGCAAATATTTGAAAGGATATTGTTGATATCAGCATTTCCTTCTTCAGTGTCCCACCACAGTCCCTTGAATATCCCCTCCAAGAGAGAAGGGATGAGGACCGTCACCACTTAGTCCACAGAACCCCACAGATACGTGGAGTGCTCCAGGCACAACCGTAAACACGGAAGCCACATGTATTGAGCACTACTATAGCCTGCATTCCACTCCAAGCCTTTTATATATAGCAGTTCTGGTAATGCTGCCAAGCCCCTGAGCTGGCAGCAGTTATTACCCCCATTTCATAAAGGGGGAAAGTGAGGCACAGAGCAGTTGAATAACTCACCCATGGTTCCACAGCTGGTAAGGAGGGGAGCAGGGGTGTCCCACTGCACATCGTAAAATTATGCTGAGCCAAACATGGGATAGAGTCTCTGTCCCCACCAAGCTCAGGGGCTAAAGGGCAAACTGGGCTAGTCCACCATATAGGAAGTCAGGATACTTCCTAGAGGAAGTGATCCCTCAGCTAAGACCTAGGGGTGTGCTAGGATGAAGTGAGGAGAAGAACAATCTGGGGAGAGGAAACACTGGCCAAGAGATAAGCCAGTGGGCACCAAGCCTGAAGAACTAGAAGTGGCTTGTGTGGCTGTAGTAGGGAACTCAGGGGTGTGCCATGAGTCAAGGGGTATGATCACCTCAACCCTCAAAGACTAAGGTTAAAAAAAAAAGTCCCAGGGAGCAAACTACATGAGGCAGTATAGCTGGGAAGATGGGCAATGCACACGCCACCCCCAAGATCATGCAGGGCCTTGGCAAACTCAAGGGCCCAAATTTTATTCCAAGATTCTACATCATACCTCAAAGACTGTGCGAGCCCCTCACTCACTGGTGCCCAAAGGCCATACAAGCGTTTCTGGAAATTTCTGCTGACTCACTGTAGGACCTCAGACACCTCCATACCCTCTCCAGGTCTTAGTATCCCAACTGGTATTGAATGACCCAGTCTCAAAAGCACATCCCCACTCCATCAGCCTGGCATCCCATAAACAAAATGCTATTGACCAGTGAGATCCTGGCATTCCTGGAGTCCAATTCTGGGACTCTTATGCACTGGCCATCCCATACTTGCTGAAGCCAGCCCACCACCATGGCACTTTGCCAAGCAGTCTCTGGGCAGGGGGTTGGGTTCTCCTGTTCCTCGTTCCTCCCAGATATAGGAGCTCCCCCAGGTTTTGGCCGGATGGTGGGTGGGGGGATCTGCTCAGATCCTCCTGGAGACAAAGGAGCTGACCTGCAAAGAGTTCCAGCGGGAGCCCCGCTCCCCCTCCCTTCCCCCCTCTCCCTTTCCAGTCCACGTGTCTCTATTGTCTGCTCCCCGCTTCAGGGAAAGACACAGCCTCGGATGTGTCAAAACCACCACCCCCCGGCAGCAGGGAAATTAATTACTGGACGATTTTCACTTCCTCTTGCAGCGCCTGCCTGAGCTAGGCACCGGAACAGGACCAACTGATCGGGGCCAGCATCCGCATGGGGGACTTGCTGCCCCCACCAGTTCTGGGAGAAGAAAGTTGAACCCCAAACCCAATAGGGCCCTTCAGTGGGAGGTCAAGCTGGGGTGAGGGTGACGACTTCCTCTAGATAAAGCTGAGTGTCTACACTGGCCACTTCTGAATTGGGGGAAAGGGAGAGGACTGGAGGCAGGAGGGTCGCAGCTGGGGAGCTCACACTCTTTTCTTTGCATCCCCTTCCTTGTGTCCCCATGTGCCTGAACCCCACCTGCCCAGACCACTCTCTGTCCTCTCCCCTGGGCTTCTCCCTCTATCTTACACTTTTCTTTCCCTTTGCATCCCTGAGGGGCTTTCTTTTTGTGTCTAGATCTCTCTCTTTCTCCCATGGGTGTGTGAGCGTGTGTTGCTACTTCTTTCCATCTCTGTTTTCCTATGTTTCTCTCTTGTGTCTTTTTGTCCTTATCTCGGTCTCTATTTCTACCTCTTTCAGTGTGTGTGTGTGTCTCTTTTTCTGTATGCCTCTGTCTTTCTCTGTGTATCTCCTCTCTCCTCTCTCCCTCTCTCTCTCTCCCTCCTCCCCCCACTCCTCTTTCTCCGTCTCTCTATATCTCTGCGCCTTTTTCGCCCTCACTTTCTCCCCTCCTGCCTGCCCGCTGCTGCTCCCTGCGCCTGGCCTGCCCCCACCGCTGCCGGTTCAGGGGAACGTGTGCGGAGCGATTGTCCTGGGGGACATTTGATGGATTAGAGCGCTGAACAGTTCCATTGCTAGGGGACCACCTGATCTCCTCCAGCCTGCGTCCCATATAAAGCCGGCAGCCGGAGTGCTGAGCACAGCTCCAGCGATCGCCCGTCTGCGCGCCGCCGCCGCCAAGCCCGAGCGGGAGCCCGAGCCAGAGCCGGGGCCGCCGCCGCCGGTGCCGGCTCCGCGCTGCCGCCCGCCCGCCCGCCCGCTGGGAGCTGTCCAGTGCTGAAACCCCGCGCAGACAGCCAATCGCGCCCGGCTGGCCGCCTCCCCCCATCGGGGCCCCACGCAAGTGCCCCCGCCGAGCCCCCCGCCAGTCGCACCATGCCGCGCTCCTTCTTGGTAAAGAAGATCAAAGGGGACGGCTTCCAGTGCAGCGGGGTGCCGGCCCCCACCTACCACCCCTTGGAGACCGCCTACGTGCTGCCTGGCGCCCGGGGGCCGCCCGGGGACAACGGTGAGTAGGACCCGGCGGGGGGGGGGGGGGGGAGAGGGAGGGGAGTTCGGGCCCTCCCCATCTCGGGCCACGAGGAGGGGTGCGCGCGGCAGGGAACCCCGGGAGGAGATTTCCCTGGCTGTGCGCGCCTCCCGGGCTTCCCGAGGGCCGGGCGGGCGGGGCAGGGGCTAGGTCCCTACAAAGGGAAAGTCGCAGGGTCGATCCATCCCACAGCCACGCGCCAGCCCGGACTTTGAAAGTTGTGGCCTTAGAACCGGGCTGGAGTGAGAGGAGGTGGTAAGAGAATGGAAAGAGAGAGAGGCACCCATGAAGGGCTAATGCTGGAGGGCTAACGCACAAGGCAGTCTGAGGGTCCTCTCTCCCTGGTGGAGGGAAGGAGGCTGGCTGCCTGAGTGCACTGCCCTAGGGGGGAAGATAAGCAAGCCAGGACTACCAGTCCCTGGGGAGATAGGGCTGGCTCCTTGGGTGTAGCTGGGGGCGCCCTCCTTCCCTTCAAGCCTGCTCCCCCTGGCGATGCCAGACAAGTGTACCCAGGCCCCCTCTCTCAGCAACTCTTTTGTTACCCTCAGCCACATGCCTGCCAAAGGCTGGGCCTGTCCTTGGGGCTGCAAGAAAGAGGGGATTTCTAGGAGGTGTTCCCCCAAAGTAGCTCCTGATCCCCTGGGCTGCACTTCTTCCCCACTCCAGCTTCTCAACCCCCTCCAGAGCCAGCCCTGCTGTTCCTTGTAAGTCCCCCACCCCTAACACACTCCATCTCTTCTCAGAGCAAGTTCCTGCAGGGACAAGGGTTTGAGGGACAAGAGAGGTCATTCAGCCTCAGAAGGGGGTGATCTCTGAAGGGTGTGGAGAAGAATCAGAGACTGCCTGTGTAGACCCCATCCCCCATCAAAGGGATCACAAAAGGGTTCTCCTCTCATGGCTCGTACCAGGCAGGTGTCTGGAGAAGAGGCATCCCTTTGGCCGTAAGAAATCTGACATCACATGTGGCATCAGCTTTGGGGTATGTGGGGGGAGGTGGGTGAGGGAGGAGAGGAGAGGGGAGGGGAGAAAAAGAAGAGAAGAAAGGGCTGGGGGGGGGGGTTGGTGGTGAAGGCAGGGGCCAGGGAGGATGGGAGTTTTCACCTTAGGGATTTCCAAGCACTTCACCCACATTCCATCACTCTATCAAGCCAGGTAGCAAGAAAGTGCTGGGCAAAGGGCTCTGTGACCTCATCAAGGTCAAAGAAATTAGGGAGTGATCAGGGATACAGCTATAGTTCCTCAGCCTTGTGCCTCCCTCAGAGAACCAACCCCCTTTTTCCATTGCCTATATGTCCCCTTATTCTACTGTCCTCTTTTCTTGACCCCAGGGCCTCTTGGGTTCAAGGACAGAGGCCCAGGGATATGGCTGGGCTTGTATGAGTGCTGGCAGGACAGAGGTAGACCTGGGACCATGCCAGGGCTGGGGAGTACATTTGCTAGGATCTGGGTAGGAACTGAACTGCCTGCAAGATGAGGATGTGGATCCCTTGGGGGACTGACACAAAGCCCCGGGCTCCCACCCCCTGAAGCCCCAGTAGTCCTGTCCCCAGGCCAGTTGAGGAAACCCAGAAAAGCTTAGAGAATTTCTCTTGCACAGCCCAAACCACAAACTATTCCTCAGGGGGGTGACAGGAGCACCTCGCTTTGAATTCAGTCTCAAAAAGCTTTGAAAGGAAACCCTGAGTGAATGGTGGGGTCAAGGCAAAAGTTGGGGCAAAGCTATCAGCAAGGGTGTTCCTGTGGGGGTTCCACTGGGTTTGATACCCTAGAACCTCCCCTGTCTTTGGCCCTTTCCCCCAAAGGGCTCTAGACCAGCTCCCTAGCCTCCAGAGACTCCTGAGGCTGTCGTGATAGTCTGATATCTGGCCTGGAACTCTGGGAGACTAGATCTCTGACTCACTGTGTGACCTTAGGCAAGTGTCTTCCCTTCTCTGGTCCTCTGTCTCCCCAGCAGCGAAAGAGTTTGGATGCTGAACTAAGTATCCTTCCAACTCCGACAAGCTCAGCTTTTGTGAAGGTCAACTGTGAGATGGGAGGCACTAGAGATGCCTGGATGAGGGTCTAATGGACTGCAGGGGGCCATTGTCAGGGTCTGTAGGATTGTTTGCCATCCAACGCCTGGCTGAGGGTGGCAGAGTTTCTGAGACCAGGTATTTCTTAGCTTCATTCTCTGCAGGATGCCTCACAGTGAGGACAGGCACCCTGGCCTAGCTGCTTTGGCAGTGCCTGCGGTAAAGGGCCTGTGCCAGAGACCGGGGGTGACCCTTCAAGCCTGGGTATGGCTGGGAAACACAGGGCCCGCCTCATCCTGTTTTCAAGGGCTTCTCCTATCCCTGGGGTGTGGCTAGACTGGACAGTGAAGGCTCCCTCATTCCATGGGTGGACAGGGTGCTGGGGGTCCTCAGAGAGCCTGCCGGCTAGTGGCCCGTTGTCTCCGCTCTGCCGGAAATAACCTTGCTGAGCGTTTGAGGGAAGTGTGAAAAATTGCTGAGCCGACGTTTTTCTCTCCCAGCGTGTGTAAGTGTGCTGGGTAAACAAGGAGAAAGAGAGGAGGGGGGGAGGTGAGGAGATGGAGGGAGGGAGGGAGGGGAAGGGAGGGGGAAGGGGGGAAGGGCCTGGGGCTGGAGATAGTTCCAGTTATTAGAAAGATCCTCTTACAAGCCATTCCTGCAGCAATGGCCACAGGGTCAGGATGAAGCTTGTGGGAGGGGAAGCTGGGGAGGGGTGTAGGGAGGGGGCCTGTGAATGTGGAGGTCAGAAGAACCACAGGCTCCTAACTGATGGAAGATGCATGGCCCCAAATAAAAGAGGTGTACTCCCAGCTCAGGGAATGCCTGGGAGTGCTGAGGATTCCTGGAGGACTCCTCCTACACACACACACACACACACACACACACACACACACACAGAGCGATGCTCTTCTTTGCCTCCCTACTCCCTCCCTTTTCAGCCTCTGAGGGCTGGGCAAAGGGTGCGGCAGGTGCATTGGGGCTCCAGGCCGCCCCCTACCAACCCAAAGAACCCCAAAATAGGGAAGGGAAAGCCTCCCAAATGGAAAAAATCTCCAGGCCTTTCTCCATAGCTCCCCAAAGAAGGGAGACCAGATTTAATTCCACCATCCTGTCCAATACAATGTCTCATTTCTCCCCCTCCCGCTCCTCTTGCTCCTCCACTGTTTTCTGCCTCGGTGCAGCCCCTCCTTCCCCTCCTCTTCCCTGGGTGATGCTGAACACAGATTCAGTCTTGTGAGATGCCAACTCACATCCCCCTAACCCTCTCACACCCTTGTCCTCCAACTCTGTCAAGCCCACCGCTTTGCAGGCGCTGGGCTCCCACCCTGGGGAGATGTTGGGCACTCTGAGCCATCCCAGAGTGGGCTGGTGCTCATCTATCTGCACAGCAGTAGTCTCCACAGACCCGAGCCGAAGACAGCTTCACTCCCTCACTCTCACACCCTAACTCGGAACTCCAGCCGGGCTCCCCGTCCCCCTTTCCCTGTACCCTCAGCTGAGTCCTGCCTCCATACTCCTTTAGAGTGCATCTGACCCAGGCAGATGAGGGATCAATGCCAATCCAATAACACAGTTGTCTGCCCTCCACAGCTACATTAAGCCTCCCCAGCAGGCCGGGGAAGCACTCCTACTCTTGCCCATGGGCTTATCTAGTTGACCACATTATACCAGTGCCCACTTCCTCTCACTCCCTCTAATGGCGCCGGGGAGTCGCTCCAGGCCAGGCCTGAAAGCCTGGCTGAAAATCCCCAACACATCCACCCCACACCTCAGAAAGTCCATCTTGAGAGCAGGGATGCAAAAGGGCTGCCCCAATCCCTTGGCAGAGGGAGCCCAGAGAAGGCTGGGGAGGTGCCCAAGGACACACAGCAGGCCCATCTGGCTCTTCTTTAACTACCACTTCCCCAGCGTCTCAGTCTTGGTGTACGTCCATGATACAGGTTAGAGACATGTCAGAGGTCCAGGTTCAAAGTCCAGGTCCAATGTCCAGTCTAATGTCCAGGTCCAAATCTGAGATCCAAGCCTAATATCCATGTTCAACCTTAAGTCCAAGGTCTAGGTCCAAGGTCAATGTGTAAGGTTATAGATCCTATCCAATATCCAGAACAAATTCATGTCCAAGTTCAAGTTTCAATGTCTAAGATCAGGTCCAGGTCAATGCTCAGGTTCAGGGTCCAGGATTAAGCCCCAGGTTGGATTTCTAGTCCAAGGTCATGTCTAGGTCCATTCTCGAGGCTTCCCAGGCTTACCCACCATTAGTTTTCTCTGTGGCCTTGGACTAGTCTTCCCCTACTCCAGCCTCGGTTTCCCTTTCATGAACTCGAGCAGTTGAACTTGCTCTCAGCTCTGACCTTCTAGGGATCCAGAAATTTGACTTTCCTAAGAATTAGTCAGTGGGAGTGTGGAATAACAGGGCCCATGTGGGATATAGAATCTGGGGCCCACAGCCTCCCCGAAAACCTGGGGTCACAAAGGGGACATGAAGGCCTGGAGCTGAGCACCCACTCTTCAAACAGTCTCAGTTTATGGTTCCTGAGGGAGAGCAGAATACATCAAGTCCCTATGTCAGCACAGCAATTTACATATCTCAAAGACTCCCTGCACCCCTAATCTCCCCACACACTGTGGGCAAAGGGCAGTGAGCACGGGGCGTGGGGGGGTAGAATTATCTCCAACCTACAAAGGCAAATGAGGCCATGGAGGCCCATCACACGCATGAGGTCACAGGGCATAAATGGTGGACCCAGTCACATCTCCCTGTTGAGTGCTTCATCTACACATTCTAGGGACACTCACAGCCTAGAGGTCCTCTGGGGGGCACAGTGAGAGAGATGGGGCCCCCACAGTCCCTGACCTCCCTCCCAGCTGTCTCTAGCTGCCAGCCTTTGGTAGGAAGGGAGGTTGGAATAGGCCCTCTGATTGCACCCCTCTGGAGCAGAGAGGGTAGGGCAGAAAGCGGCAGGCTTGGAGAGCCTGCATGCATTGTGCAAGGGCCTGCTGAGATTCCCCCCAAGGGAGCACGAGGCTGCTCCACCAGCCAGTGCTAGGCAATTCAAGACCCTTAGCCACCTACTCCTATCTCCACAACCCCTTGAAAAATCTTTCCTATTGATTCCTGCAGAGCTGTGGACCTCCCTGTGGGCCACAGGAATTGGGTCACAGTCAGGAAAAAACAGAATATGTGGGATTTCTGGAGGGGAGAAATTGGGGAGGGACTCTGGAATCCTCTAGACACTCCCTGGGCCTGGGTCAGTGGACATCATCCCCACGCCCTACAGCTGTGGTTGGGCCAGACCTCATTCTGTCCCCTGGTCATCTGGACTCAGGGACCACTCCCCAGTGGGCAGGTGTACCAGCTGCCAGGCCCTTGGAGGAGGTGGGTGTCATTTCTGGTCCAGTGCCCAGGGAATAGCTAACAAAGATGCTATAATAAGGGGAGGGGGAGGTACCAGCCCCTTTGCCCAGCTCTGTGAGCAGACAGGAGAAACTATTTTTATCCCGCTTTGCTGCTGACAGACCTGGCTTTCTGCTCAGCTGGCTGGAGCTGATTCTCGAGGCCCGAGGCCCTGGCACAGCAAGCAGCAGCTCTAAATATACCCGTGCAGCAGCCCCTCCAGCTCCCACCACCAAGCAGGGCTGGGCCCTCCTCAGGAAAGTGGGCCACCTGGAAAGCTGGCCCACCACCAGGCCCTTCTCTTTTTCTGCCCATCTCAAGGCAGGGAAGTGGGACGGGGGCTGGAAATTCCTGGCAGGAAGTTTGGGACCCTAGGAATCTGGGAGAGACTAGGAAAAGGAGTCCAGGACTAAGAGGCAGGAGGCTGGCCTAGCTCTTATGAGAGCTTGTGACCAAAGAGCTTGCTTTGTGACCTGAGGTGGGTCAAGGCCCCTCTCTGGGCCTCAGCTTCCGCAGGGCACTGTAGGAAGTGACTATCAGGTTCCCTCAGACAGGAGCTAGTGTGCACAAAGCACTGAGCAGGGCACCTTGTATACAGTAAGTACTCAGTGTCAATCACTACTTGTACTACTTTTATTTGCAAAAATTTACGAGGGGCAGGAATACTTTCCCAAGCAGTTTCTCCCCAGCCCCAGCCCCTCATCAACCCATCAGACACAGGCCAACTAGGTGGTATTATCTGAAGAAACCCACTGCCCCTTTCCCGCACCAACTGTAAACTTCCCACCATCAGCAGTCTCCATCCAGTTGGGTGTTTTGGAAAAAACACAGACTCTGGAGGGCTGTAAGCCTAACTCCTCTGCCAGTGACCTTGGGCAAACCTTCTCCCCTCTCTGGGCCCCCAGGCCTCTGGGCGTAGCATACTGCCTGGCACAGGGGTAGGCTGACGGGAAGCAGTGGTAGGTAGAAGAGGTGGTATTTACTCAAGATGCCCCCTGCCCTCACCCCAAAGGTGATGCCAGGCCAATGAGACTGTGTCTGTGGAGCACCCAGCACCTTAATCTCCATGAAATTCCCTTCCCACCACTCCTTTGAGTGCAGGATTTTTAATTTTTTAATCGATTCTGGACTTTCCATCTAAAGCATTAAGACTTGTAGACAGAGCACACCAAAAGTCATTCTCAGGTGACATGTGTGTGATATCGCAGTATCCCCAAAGTGTCCCTCCAAGTGGCAGGGGTGGCTGTGGTCCCTACCCCTCAAATAGGGGATTTGAGCCCAGAGAGGCTGTGTGACTTGCTCAAGATCACACAGCTAGGATATGGGTAAAAGAGCCAGGATGAGTGTGTCCCTGGCCATTCCTGCCTCTATTGGGACCCAAACAGGAGAGCCCTGTCTCACCCTGTCAGGTGGAGGACAGGCAGCTCAGCCATCTCCGGTCACGTGTGGAGAGGAAAGCACCTAAGACCCATCTGGGTTCCATGCACAGTTAAAGCACAACTTAGAGTGTCCTGAAGGGTTCTCCAGGGTTGAGGACCGGAGAGGTGAGGTGCTTTGCCCAAGGTCCCATAGCAGCCCAAGACACCCGTGTGTGTCTCCTTCTACTCCTGGTAGATTAGAAGGATATCACCAGAAATGCAGGGATGATAATGATGACAATAATAAAAGCAGCTTGAGAGGCTATTGTGTGCCAAGCATTGTACTAAGCACTTTATATGCATTAACTCATTTAATGCTATTATATGCTATTATGTGCTCCCTTACACATATGTGGCACAAAAAGGTTAAATAACTTACCAAGGTCACATAGACGGGAGAAGTCTAGGCTGATGTGAGGAGGATGAGGTGGAGTTGAGGGGGAGTTGGGGTGTGCGTGGAGGACAGGAAAATGGGCATCCCTGAGGATCTATTTAGACATGGGGCAGAGTGAGCCTTTAAAGCGTACCAGTCAACCTTCTTCCTATACAGACCAAATCCAGAGAGGTTAAGTAACCTGACCAAGGTCACAAAGCAAGTTAGAACCACCTAGTCCTAATGTGACCATGCAAACTCTCATAGAACCCCCAACTCCACCCCACCCCCACGACCCATGCTGAGCTCCACAGATGTGGGAAATCAGGTCTGGCCTGCAATGCCCGGCCTGAAGCCAGTTATGCATCCATCCCTAGGCAGAGGACCAGCCTTTGTTTGAGGAACCCCTATTTCTATGTAAAGAGCCCCCCAGCGACAGGAGTACGGTGCTGCAGTATTGCAGGCTGCCACCAGAGGGCACCACGGGCAGGAAGCCCAATTTGGGTGAGGACTTGCCTGGTTCACTGAACCCCTCCTACTACCCTACCAGAAGTTTCCTCACCCCGAACATGATGTAGAAATTACACATCCTGAGGAAACAGAGTCCCAGAGAAGAACATCAGGATGTGTCTTGGCAGGTGCCAAGAAAACTGCAGCACAAAAACCCAGCTGGGAAGGTTATTATTATTACTAATAATAACAGCACACATGTATCAGAGATTTGCAATGTGCCCAGCACTGGGGTGGGATCCTGGCTCTAAGTCACTTGCTGGGCATGTTACTTAATTACCTTGTGTCTAAATTTCCTGATCTGTAAGATGGTGCCAACTGGAGTCATGAGGATGGAATGCATTCGTGCATATAAAGCCCTCAAACAGCATCTGACATGTTAAGTGCTCCAGGATGTTCATCATTATTTCTTCATTTTTCACTCACTGTTTGTTTACTCATAGACTCCTTACTACAACTGTATGCATGTTTACATTATCCCCCATTTTAGAGCTGCGGCAAGAGAGACACAGAGAGGTCAAGCAGCTTGTCTAAGGTCACATAACGGCACTGTAAAGTTGGAACTCCATTCAGGCAGCCTGGTACCAAGGTGGTGGTCTCAACCAGTATGCCATCCTTATTTCATAACAGAACATGCAAGGCGCTGGTCACAAGATCAGCGATCCCCTGCAAATGGATCCTGTACTATCCCCTGAGGCACAGAGAGGGGCGTGACTTGCTCAAGGTCACCCATAATCTCTGCAGGGAATCCAGGGGTCCCAAGAACAGCCAGACAGAATGGCTTGTAGCAGATCCTGCTGGGCTGTGGAGTAAGGCTGGCCTGACAAATCTTTATCACCATTTATCACCAATTTCACAAATAACTTACGTTGTGCCCACAAGATGGGGCACCAGGGATAGGAGGTGAACCACCCAGCTGTAGCCCCTGCCTCGGGAACCTCTGAGGGTATGGAAAACAAGGGGAGCAGTGCAGTAGATCCCAATCCTGGCTCCAACCCTTGAACAAGTACCATCACCTCTCCATGCTTCCATTTCTTTATCTGTGATAGAGGTTTTGTGACATTTGGTCAGGTGAGGGGAGTAATGTGCTTAGCACAGGGCCCGGCACACAGTAAGTGCTCAGTAAATATTAGCTATTGTCATCATTATTCCCAGTAGTTACAGTGGAAATAAAGGAGAGAGGAGGTCTGGGAGTGTCTGAAGGTATTTAACTTAGTCTGAAACAATTCTCTCTGAATGTGTTGGGGCATGAGTGCAAAGCCTGATTCCTGGACTGGGAGGTGGGGGAACCTCCAGACCAAAGGCAGCAGGAGGGGAGGATTGGGTGCAGAGAGGCTGGGCAACCTTCTCTCCCCAATTAAAAAAAACTGCCAGCACCACTGCCTTCTCTGCAACCAGAGCCCCTCCCTACTGAGTCATCTACCCCCACGATCCAAAACCACTTCTGTGTGCAGCGGGTCCTGTGCCAACATCTGAAGGGAAAGAAGAAAAAAATAAGGGGCCTAACCTTGTCTTCATGGCTGGGGGACAGTCTGCACAGACTTTACTCTATCACCATCCCAGATCCCGGAGGAGAGGAAAAGGTACAGAGGCTGAATGAGGCAGGATGTTTCAAGGAAGGAAGGCTCTGAATCCAGTTCCCAGCTTACAAAGTCCTCTTCCACCTGCTTTCTTGAGTTGGGGAGGTTGAAGGTGAAATGTGAGGAGAGCAGTTCTCAAGGTCAGAAGGATAGGGTCAAATCTCCTACTTTGCCCAGCTTTCCCCAGCTTGAAACTTCAGAAAGGGGCCTAACCTTCACTGTCCTCCCGGAATCGAAAGACAATGAACACACAACCTTGGTGCCAGGTTGATAAGTTTGTGCATATCTGCCAGAAATTCTCCTGGGAGCCCAGACCCCAGGGTCCTCTTGGGAGGGTGCTAGGACCAGGCTAGGTCTTGAGGGGAGAGACAAATCAAGGTGGCCCCTGCAGTCGGGAAGCCTCTGTGGAATCCCCTGGGAGAGCCTCAGTCTGTCTACCCATCAATCACACAAACCCAAGTAGACAGGATTTCTGGTCCGACTACGAAGAGGAGGGAGGAAGAGGGGGAGGTGAATTCTCACAGGGAGATTCCAGAATGCTTCTAGTGGAGCTGGGAGCAAAACAGGCTTAGGAGCAAGGACAAGGAAGTCCCCTTCCTGGACCGCCTATAACATGCCCCACACTTGACCTCTTAAATCCTCTAGCATCCCTGGGAGGTGGGTCTATCAAGATTTTTAATTCATTTATGCAACATCTACTTATTGCACACCTTTTTTAAGCTGGACACATGCTGGGCACACAGAGTCAGCCCTTGGAAGCTCATAGTAGGGTGGGAGAGGCAGACAATTAAATAATCTTCAGTGAAGTCACTTTTTCAAGCAAGCAAAAAGTGTAATTATAATAGCTAACATTTATATAGTAATTACTGTGTGCTCCCTCCCTCCCTCCCTCTTTCCCAATTTCCTTACACGGAAAATGGGGATGATAACAATACCAACTTTGCAGGGTCTATAAGGGTTGAATGAGTTAACACACATAAACCAGAGGCAGAGCCTGGTGCACGCTTAACACACACTTCTTTTCATCACTTAACTTCTTTCCTCACTTAACACAAAGACTCTGGGAGGCAGTATCCAAATATAAGCTCCATTTTGTAGATGAAAAAACAGATTCAGAGAAGTTATGGGAAGAACAGCAGAATGTTGTTAGAATAAAGACAGCATGGCCTTTGGCGTCAACCTGCTAAGGCCTGCATCTTGGCTCCATCACTTACTAGCTGCGAATTTACAGACTCTTTTTGTCTCTATCTGTAAAGTGGGTGTAATACCAGTAAGACTTTCATTGCGTGGTTGTGAGCACTTCAGAAAATAGTGAGCGCACAGCCAGTAGAACCGTGGGCGCACTGTGCTCCGAGAGGGTGGTGCAGGGGTTGTTTTCATCGCGGCCCATGGAGAAGGAATCTGAAACCACGCAGGGGGAAGGTGCACCGCGGGGACCACTGTCTTACCGGCAGCCAACGTCTCCCAAGCGCGAGCACTGGGACGCCATGCTGGAGGGAGCGCGGAGTGACCGGCCCTCGGCGGCGCCTCACCTTCGTCCCCGCTCCCTTCCCTTCCCTGCAGGTTACGCCCCGCACTGCCTGCCCCCCAGCAGCTACGATGCGGACCAGAAGCCGGGCCTGGAGCTGGCGCCGGCCGAGCCCGCCTACCCGCCGGCGGCGCCGGAGGAGTACAGCGACCCCGAGAGCCCGCAGTCCAGCCTGTCGGCGCGCTACTTCCGCGGGGAGGCGGCCGTGACCGACAGCTACTCCATGGACGCCTTCTTCATCTCCGACGGGCGCTCGCGGCGGCGGCGGGGCGGGGGCGGCGGCGGGGACGCGGGCGGCGCGGGGGACGCCGGGAGCGCCGGGGGACGCGCGGGGCGCGCGGGGGCGCCGGCGGGCGGCGGGCACCGGCACGCGTGCGCCGAGTGCGGCAAGACGTACGCCACGTCGTCGAACCTGAGCCGCCACAAGCAGACGCACCGCAGCCTGGACAGCCAGCTGGCGCGCAAGTGCCCGACGTGCGGCAAGGCCTACGTGTCCATGCCCGCGCTGGCCATGCACGTGCTCACGCACAACCTGCGCCACAAGTGTGGCGTGTGCGGCAAGGCCTTCTCGCGGCCCTGGCTGCTGCAGGGCCACATGCGCTCGCACACGGGCGAGAAGCCGTTCGGCTGTGCGCACTGCGGCAAGGCCTTCGCCGACCGCTCCAACCTGCGCGCGCACATGCAGACGCACTCGGCCTTCAAGCACTACCGCTGCCGCCAGTGCGACAAGAGCTTCGCGCTCAAGTCCTACCTCCACAAGCACTGCGAGGCCGCCTGCGTCAAGGGGGCCGAGCCGCCCCCGCCGCCCCCCGCCGGCGCCGCCAGCTGAGCCGCCCGCTATCCTCGGGATCCTCGGGCCCCCACCTCCATCTCCGTCATCTAAGCGCCCCAGCAGCGTTTCCCTGTCCACGCCCCTGGGGGGGTGGGGAGGAACAACCCTCCCCCACCTCCCACCCCCACTCCCAGCCCGGAACCTTCCTCTCCCGCCCTCAGACCCATCACTCACCTCCCGCACTGGCTCCCCCTATTCCTCCGCCCTCACCCCGACCACCTGACCACGTCCGTTGTTCTTTCTGATCCCCAGACTCGGACCTTGACCCCCTGTACCCGCCCTCAAGGCTCCCAACTCAGGCACCAGGTCCGCACTTCTCCCGGGCTCCAGAGCCGGAATGTTCTCCCGTCTTCTCCCAGACCCCGCACCTCTCCCCTATCAACTTTCAGACCTTTCCTCTCGATTCTCAGCTGAGCTTCTCCTACTATTCCTCTATCAGAACCCCAGTCTAAAGCCCAAACCCACCTTTGACTCTCATGTCTGTCCTGGTTTCCCCATCCACGCGGTACACAGGCCCTGCAGCTCCCAGGCCACATTTCAACCCCAGACCCTCCTTCGGCCTCTGCCGAGTCTTGCTGTATGTGTGCCCATCTAGGGACTGAATCCTCACCCCTCTTTGGAGTCCCTGATCCCCTCTGTAACCCGGCCTTAGGTCCAGTCATTCATATTCTCCTACACTGCTCACATGTATTTCCCACTCTCTTCAGTCCTGGGGCCTTCTCACCACTCCCACCCCCTAAAATCTCCAGACCCCTTCATCCCTCCAGCAACTCTCACCCCTTTGAGTTGACCTGACCTGGGGCAGACGTGAGGGGCAGTTCAGGCCCTGCCCCCGAATATAGTCCTCCTCTCACCCCAGGACAGCCCCTCCCTGGGCTTCCAGCCTCCAGCTGCCCTCTTCCCAGATTCTCTGAGCACTTTCCCCCACCCCCAGGACTACAGGTACCCCTCCTTATTTGTTGGGGGGGAGTCTGGGGCACCTCAAAAATGCCCTTCCCCCTGTCTGGCTGGGCCTCTCCAGTTATTTATTTGTTTATTTATTATTTATCTATTTATTATTATATTTAATCTCTTGGCCTCACCCAGGGATGGTCTGGCTTCCCCAGCTGGACTGGGAAGTCAGGGAGCCAGGCAAGAAGAGGGACAGCAAAGGCCATAGAAGGCTGTCCCCCCACCACACACACCCCATCTGGGGAGTGAGGGAGGAGCCTCACCCTCATCAGAGCCTGAACTCTCTGGGGAAGGGAGCACAAGAATGGGAGGGATAGCCTGCTGACCCACCCTTGGGGTGTGAGCTGTATGAGGAGGTCCAGTCATGGGGCAGGTCCCCGCCCTCCTGAGCCTTCCACTCCCACTCCAGGGAGACCGGAGAGACGAACCTCCTCAATTCGTTTCCTATTTATTCCTCTTCTTGAGGGACCCCAGGTTCCAGGGACCGACTGAGCCCCGGACCCCACTGGGGCCTCCAGCCCACTGCGCTCCCGGGAGGAGCGCTCCCTCCCGGCCATGTCTATGCAACTCTCCCGGGCAGAGGGGCCGGGGCTGCCAGCCTCCCCACGTTGGCCGCCACTACCTCCCCCACCGCGCTTTTGCATGCCAGGGCGAGGACCGAAGCACACACCTCCACGCTCACAGGCCCTGGCCCCCTCTGCTTTAACTAAGCACACGCCTCTGCCCCATCACTAGGCGCCCAGCTCTGGGGGCAGGAGTCCTGGACTCTCCTACCCTCCCTCTCTCCCCTCAGCCACAAAGGAGAGTGGAGACTGGAGGGGCGGCTGGAGCAGGGGCACTTCTCTAGGGCTTCTCAAAGCTCCAGGCCGCCTGGGGAAGGGAGGCAGCAGGGATGTGGGGCAGGGAGATGGGTCGCAGAAGCAATTACGGAGGGTGTTGACCCTGTAAATAGGAACTTCCGACAGCAATAATTTTCCATGCATGCTAAGCCTTTTGGCCATATTTTGTATGAGCGCTTGGCGCTCCCCCTCTCTCCTCCTCCCCCATGTCGCACCCCAGACCCCTGTCCCTTCCTCACCTCCAGCAGTATTACTTGTAACGCAATTCAGGGATATTAAAGGGACTTTGGCCACTCACCAGTGCCTCTAGACCTTGTCATTGGGGAGGAGTGTGGGCAGGGGTGGCATCTGAGAGGCAGCTGGATTTTTTTTTCTTTTTTCCTTTTTACATTTTTTAAACATATTAATCCTGTTTGTTTTCTATCAATCTTGTTGATTGCAGCTAGATTTTTTTTCCACTCCATTTCCCTCCCTCTAGCCTGACTGCCCTGTAGCTGCCCCCCTCCCCACAGTGGGGAGGGGGTGGGGAAGGTTGGGGGAGGGTGTCCTTTGACATCCACAGACTCCCAGGCATTCCTCAATCCTAAATATTCCTCAAATACTGGCGTTGCAAACTCAAAGATTTCAAGAACCAGATTAACAGTATGAATGAAACAGTTGCCTTTCATTAAGGACTTCATTAAGGACTGTTGGAAACTGTGACTAACAGGAGAGATTGTGTCTCACCTTAAAGAATTCAAGTTAACTCTACCTGCCAAATGAATATAACAGTGATCTAAACTTGCCTCTTGACAGCCAGTTTACAACTCCTATTTCTTCCCCCACTTCATCCTCTGTTGCTTCAGCTGAGTCTCTGGCCAGCCCTTTTGGTCACACCTGAGCAAGTACATGCATGCCAAAAGGTCAGCTTTGGCTCAGCAGGCAAAGTTGTCCCAAAACAGTAAACTGTCCCTAGAGCCAGCAAACGGCTTGTCTTCAAAAGTGTCCACGAGGATGCTGAACAACCGATCCATCCTCCTTGCCAGCTGCCTTGGTGTTCTTTCAAAATACACATAGGTCCTTGCCTTACTAAAAATCTCACTGGGGACCATCACAGCATGCTACTCAACTGCACCCCCCAGCATGGACCCATGGAGAGGTGAGGCCCATGTCCTCTGGGGACTGGATGCCAGGCAACGGGCTGGAAGTCCATCTCCCCTGGGGCCACCTTTTGGGATTCCTCCTTTTGGGGGCAGTACACTCAACTTCAAGACCGTCAGCCTGGTGCCCGTCTGCCTCTCCGTTCGCACACCCCTGGACAAGTGGCTATAATCTGAGCAATGTGCTTTGCGACTGCAGCAATGAGAGTGGTTTGGGCCCCTGCCAGATCTCCAGTGGGGCGCTGAGGGCCCCAGGCAGGTGTTGCCTTCCTTTGCCGGCCACACACCGTCGTCTGTGGCTACACACTGCTTCTGACCCAAAGTTACATCACTTATGTCTGCTTCAGATCCAAGGGGCAGAGCCCACTCTAGACCCACATTTTATAAACATCTCATTCCCTATAGTAAACCTCCTTAAAGCAGAAAGTGTTTGACACAGGGAACTGGCTGCTGAAATATTTGCTGAAATATTTTCTGAAATATTTGACTGAAGGGAAGAGCCCTCCACTAGACCCCTAGAACATCCCCACAGAACTGACCCACCAGGGGAGCTGCTGCCTCTTCCAAAACCAGACACAGGCATCCGGCAGCTCATGGAACTACCGAACTCAAGAACACAGCGCTATCAGTGGGACCCAAGGATCAGGAAGCCCCCACCACTGCCATTCTTTTTTTTTTTTTTAGGTTTTATTCATTTAACACAGAGATGGAGAGTACAAGTAGGCAGAGCAGCAGGCAGAGGGAAAGAGAGAAGCAGGCTCCCTGCCAAGCAAGGAGCTAATCCAGGACTCGATCCCAGGACTCTGGGATCATGACCTGAGCCGAAGGCAGCCGCTTAACCCACTTAGCCACCCAGGCGCCCCCCACCCCCGCCACTGCCCTTCAAACTGTCTCCTGTATCCCAGGGTGCTGGTGGCTCAACACTGGTACACGGTTACAGAAAACCTCGGGCCTCCATGACCACCATGCCAGCAGCCAGAGACAAGGCTCTAAGAAAATGGCACCTTCCCACTTCCACCACCCACAGGAGAGCATCTAATCGGCTGAGCCGAGTTCACTGTCATTATCTTTGCTGCAGGGAAGTCTGAGAGAAGTAGTTTTTAACTCATACATACAATACAGAAGGCACCCTAGAGGGAGGTGGGGATGGCTGCTGGGTGCCCACTATCTAGTTCCCATCCTTCCCTCCTTGACAGGCAGCCATGCAATTTGGGAACTGACCATCAGCTTAAGGGGTGGTCTGGATGGGTCGAAGAGTAATCCTGACCCCATAGGCTAATAAATGGGTTGGTCTCCGATTCAATTCTGGCCAATGAAGCTTGAGGAGAGGCTCACTGGAATCTTTCAGGAAAGTTCACTTCTCCTTCTTCTTTAAGAGAAAGGAAGCCAAGTCTCTCTTCTCCCTGAACTTGAACAGGGAAGCATATCATCTTGTGACCAAGAAGGGAACCAGCCTTAACCTGATACCCACACCCTGGACAGCAAAGCAAAGGGACGGAAAAAGCCCACATCCCAGATGACATCCCGGAGTGCCGAAAAAACTGCCCTAAAGCCCACTCGGTGTGCTGCCTCGAGACTTCATGGTGTGTGACCTGAGTGTCTCTATTGTTTAAGTCAGCTGGATCAGGCCTGCGAGCAACCCATGACCCTCAGCACCTCAACTGGCCACACATTCCAGGCTGCTTTTCACAGTTCTCTCAGAGCCCTCCATGACTCAACTCTGGTTCTCCTCATACCTATCTGGCTGCTCCACCTAGTGTCTTGGCGGACTCATTTTCCTACACCCAAGGAAGGAACCGGGTTCCTGTTCCTTCTTGTATCCTTTGCATTCCACAAGGTTCTCTCCTAGACTCTCCTCCTCTCACTGTACTCTCGTGAAACCCATGGCTTCAATTTCCACCCACAGGCAGATTAGCAGATTTGCATTTTCAGTTCTAACTCCTCTCCAAGCCGCAAATCCGTATCTGCCTGCAGGCCACCTCCTCTTCGATATCCCAAAGGCACAGACTAGCCAAGTCTGAGGCTGCGATGTGCTTCCCCCACCTCGATGGATAGCACCAGCACCCATCCAGTCTTGCATCCCAAAAACCCAGAAGTCACCTCTCCCACCTCTGTCTCCCCATCCCAGCATCCAGTCTGACACCAGCCTCTGGTGTTGTTTCTCTCCATGTTCTCAGTCCCCATCCCAGTCCACAGCTCCCATCATCTCTTCCCTGGACCAGCCTTCTCACTGGTCTCTCTGGATCCATTCCGCCTCCCCCACCTCCTTCCTCTCTTCACAGCAGCAACAGGGTTCTTTTTAAAAATGCAGGATTTTTTTTCTGATCATATCGCTACCACCCACCACCACCACTTCCTGCTTAAAACACTTCACTGTCTTCCTCTGGAGGGAGAGAGGGAGTGGAACACACTTAGGGTGACTTTTAAAGCCTTCTCTGGTGTGGCTCTTTGCATCATTCCAGCTGAATCTTCAACTATGGGACCAGGTGCCTCTTTTCAGCAGTTTTACTCTCTCCTGCCACAGGGCCTTTGCATAAACTGTTCTCTCCACCAGTAATATATACTCCATCTGCACCACTGTCACTACCACCCTTACTAGTTAACGCCTTTTCCGTCCTTCATCTCCCTTCAAGGGGTCACATGCTGTCCATCTGCAGCACTTACCATCAGTGTACACTTTTCCATTAATCCATGTGATTATTTGGTCATTATCTATCTCCTCCGCTAGACTGTAAACTTCAGGAGACTGAGAGTGAAGAGTCTTTTTGCTCATCACTAAATCCCCTAGATCTAGCACAATGCCTAGCCAATAGCAGATGAATGATAATTATTATTTTTTTTAAAGATTTTATTTATTTATTTGTCAGAGAGAGAGAGAGAGAGAGAGAGCACAGGCAGACAGAGTGGCAGGCAGAGGCAGAGGGAGAAGCAGGCTCCCTGCCGAGCAAGGAGCCCGATGTGGGACTCGATCCCAGGGCGCTGGGATCATGACCTGAGCCGACGGCAGACGCCCAACCAACTGAGCCACCCAGGCGTCCCGATAATTATTTTTTAATGAACTATATACATTTAAGTCATAATCAGTAATGGTGGCTTATGCTTTAAAAAAAAAAAAAATTTGTCTCTGTCCCTCATGGCCATAGCTGATTGGTTCAAATGTGGGCCTCTGGCTAGAATTTGGAAATTTCCTATCTTCATCTCTCTGAGTCATGAGCTAGCTACTCATCATTATCCCTTCTCTCTTTCCTTGGTAAGAGCACTCCAATTTTAGCTGAGCACACTGCCACATGGAATGAAAACTACATATCCCAGCTGCCTTTGTGGCCAGGGGTAGCCATGGGACCAACTTCTGACCAAACACATGACAGGAAAAGTGTTATATGGGACTTCTGAGACAGCCCCCTAAAGGGGGGGGGGTGTCATGTCCTCTTGCTTTTCCACGTTTCTACCTCCTTTCAGACAGGCACTTCAGCCTCAATCTTTTCTAGAAAGCCCGACTCTAAAAGGATGGCATAGACAGACAGAAAGGGTCTGTGCCCCCAGCAACCATGAAGCCACCACCCCAACGCCAGATTTCCTGTTTCCAGACTCTTTTCCATGAAAGGTTACACTTTAGTGTGTTTTAAACCTCTCTTGTCAGGCTTCTCTTGCTAAAAGCCAAATATAATCCCCACTGACAGCCACGTTCCTGTCATGTGGAGGTAATCCCTCTGCCAAGTGAGGGACACAGTCTCTGAACCCACTTTTCCCTGAGGTGGAATTCACCTTGCTTCACCTTGCTGTCAAGAGAGCCAAATGTCCCCATTTTCATTAAGCTAATTCACATTGGCTTTCCTCACTTGCAAACAAGAATCTTGGCTAATACATTGAGATGAGTCTAGAAGTGCAAGCATGGAGAGACCTTCAAGATCTATTATTAATTCAAAACGTAATCAAATGGCTCCTATTTATTGAGCACTTACAGAATGTTGGGCACTGTTCTAAGGACTTTACCTACATCATCTGTTTTCATTCTTCCAACAACCCTACGAATTAGGTGCCCTTCTTTTGGCCATGTTGCAGGTTAGGAAACTGAGGCATAGACAGACGACTGGCCCCAGGTCACGCATCTAGCAAGAGATGGGTCATTTTAACCCAGGCAAGGGCAGAACTATTGGGGATGACCTGTGAACTGCCCCTTTGCCCTAGTTTTGCCCCCTTGTTCTCCCACCAACCCCCCAGCCCTGGTAGCAGAGCCGGAGACTTGAGTGCAGGCCATTCCTCTGGGAGGTGATTCCAGGAACCAGGAGCAAGAAGAATAAGACAGAGCGGGTGTTAGTGAGCTTACCACTGCAACAACATGGCTGGGGACTGCTGGTCTTTAAAAAGGGTCTGGAAACTTCCAAATGGTCTGGAACTCCTCTCACAATTGTCTACCTGTGACAATGGAAAACTGGCTTTACTCACTAGCTCTTGTCCCCATCAATGAACACCCTAACATCTCTGGAATGTGCTTGTGAAGGAGCAAAGCTCCCACAGGGAAGGCAAATGTGGACGACACAGGGAGCTGGGGAGGAGAAGCCAGCAGAGCTTGGACAGCACCTCCCACCACAACATCCGTGGAAATCAAAGGTGGGCCAAGAGGACTGGACACTGACACCCAGGCTTTTACTCCCCACTTTTCTCATCAACAAACCTCACATCTGTCCAGACATCCACCCACCCCTGAGCGCCTCCAGGTGGCTCAAAGGAGGCTGACCTCAGGGGTGTGGCTGACTGGTCTCCTCTGGGCCAACCCCAGTCATCCCAGTGGGTGACAGGCTCCAGCACCCGTGCTTAAACAGCTCAGACATGGCCTGTCCCTGGAGAACATAATTAACCCTGACTCAAGCGATCCCAATCAGACTGGAGAGAAAAGCTTTAATTCCATCATTGCTGGAAGGAAGTGGGGGGGGGGGGGGTC